>CAKNWT010240789.1:0-11420 GCA_932066315.1 Andricus coriarius
AGTAAATTTAGTATATGCATATACTGAATTTAGTATGCACTTACATGTAATTTAGTATACGCGAATACTAAATTCAGTATACATGCATACGAAATTTAGTATACGCTGTACTAAATTCAGTATACGCGTTCCGTTTCACGTGGGTTCCGTGTTCATCACCTGTAAACATGATAAGACGAAAAATGAAATCAAAAAACAAAGTGTTTAAATTTTCAAATAATCATATGGTTAAGCTACATTTACCTTAATAAATTATACATACCTTTTTAAGAGAAGACTTCGCATATCCTCGCAGAAAGAAGCCGAAACTTTTAGAATTGCAAAGAACTGAAAAAAATGCCACCGGCCACGTTGCCCAATTCGCGTAAATAAAAACGCGCTTGCGCAGCTGAATACAGTAAAAACGTATATGAATTTTAGTATACAGAAACTATGAAATTCATATACGTGAAAGAAACTTACTGTACACTTAATAAATTTAGTATGCATATAACTTCATAAAAGAAATTTAGTATACGTAAGTATATTAAAATTACAAAGTGTAATGCATTTAGTAAACATATAGGAAATTTAATATGCCTATGTATACTAAAATTGCAAATATTTCTAACAGTGTAGAGCTCAGCTTGAAATCTCTGTCCAGCGCCAAGGTAATTATTTCTTACATTTTTAGCTCTACTAATTAAAATAATCATTAAATAGAAGTAAAACGAATTGACATTTGTTAAGTACATGAGCTGAATACTCATGAATTTTTTCAAATTTCTTGTGACAATTTTTGAGCGTGTGGAGGACTTCAAAGTCGACGTAGTGAATGTTGAGGGTCATTTCTTCTGGTTTTTCACACATTTTGTGTCACAGGAAAGTCAACAAAATTTTAACGAAAATCAAACTGACATAGTTTTACACGTATAATGTTGAAGAATATTTCTGTCTTTGACTTAGCATACTGCGATTTTTTCTCGCAGAGTAATAAAGCTTCAAAGCCAGGTGTCAGGACTTTTGAAGGAGGGTTATCAACGAGATTTTCCATATTTATTTTTTTCTTATTGCCAAAATACAGCTCATGAGATTGAAAAAAAATCATTACACCTAAATTAATGAAATTTTACTAATCACTAATCACTAACAAATTAGCAAGTATTTGTATTAATTCATTTTATTGAAGTAAACGATTGTTTTTTTCACCATTTTATTATTTCAATGCTAAAATAGTATAAACCCTTTTTTCAAATTATTTAATATGCTAATTTAACTATTAACATTTTCACTAATTAAGATTTAAAGAAAAGTTGATGATTTTTGCGACTTTTGTTGCAAAATTTTTTTAAACCGTGAGTATTGACTTTCTGCGTCACTCAGGCAACTAGAGAATATCATAATGTGTTCCTATATTATTATTTTTTAACAAAAAATTATAAAGCGCTCTACTTAGTGGCGCTGATAAATTACAGATGGCACGTTCATTAGTGTCACTGCCCCATTTTCCAATAATGGCTTAAAAATATTACTAATTTTTAAGATCTCATAATATGTTTTTCAACAGTGGATTTCAAATCAATTATTACAAAATAAATACTCGTGTTTCAATTTTTCCAGGTCCAAAGGGGGAGGGTCTCTAAAGCCGGTTTTTGACCCAAATTAGTTTTGGGCCAAAAGATCCGAAAATATTCCTACAGTATCTACTATCAATAAGGAGTCAATTCCACCATAAACGGACCCCCCCACCCTCTTCAACCCCACCACCCCTTCAAAAAATGATAACTTCACCGCTTGTATACAGCTGTCAAACTTGTATTTGCTTAATAAAGTGCACTATGAACTCTCTATGAACTACCTACACTCTTATTTACCATTTTAGGCCTTTTCACCCCCCCCCCCCCCCCCCCCGGGGGGGGGGGGGGGGGCGGTTTTATTAATAAATGTGCAAAGAATGTAAATACAAAATATGTAAGCTTGATCACCAGACTTGACTAGAGTACCCTGGGGTTTTTGGGATCGCTGATTACGAATCCAAGGTCCGTTGACTCCTATCACGTCAGAGTCAAGGTCGTTAGAAGGACAAATCGTAAGAACTGGTGATAAAAAAATAATAAAAAATACATGTATAAGGTTTTGGAAACGCTGAATCCTTTATCGCCTTTCTTGCCCAGGATACCCAGGATACCCTAGTCCAGTCTGGTGATCAAGCGTACATATTTTGTATTCACATACCCTGCACATTTATTAATAAAAACACCCCCTCCATCCTCGTCAAGGGGGAGAGGTTAAAAGGCTAAAAATGGTAAATGAGACTGAAGATAGTTCATAGAGAGTTCATAGTGTACTTTATTAAGCAAATACACGTTTTACAGCTATACACAAGCGGTGAAGTTTTCATTTTATGAAAGGGTGATGGGGGTGAATGGGGGGGGGGGGTCCGTTCATGGTGAAATTGACTTCTTATTATTAGTAGATACTGTAGGCATTTTTTCGGTTTTTTTTTTACCCAAAAATAATTTGGGTCAAAAATCGGCCTTAGAGACCCTCCCCCTTTATTTCTGCTGGACTAATTGAGGGACCGGATTCTATAATCGTCTATACATTTTTCTTACTGAACGGCGTGTTGGCTCTTGAACACTTTTCAAAACAGTCGCGAATTTTAATTTGAAAATTATAATTCTTATAGAACATTTAATTGCGCATCCTTTTCCAGATAAAACAGTTTTTGTCTTTTTTGACTTCAACTCGCCGTAATTCAGCAAACGCTTGGATTTTTTTGATGAAACTTATAGGAAATATTCTTTATGATGTTTCACGACTGATAGAGATAATATCATATGAACATTCTAGTATAAGCAAAAGTCATCGATTATTACCTGAGATGTTGCATAAATCATGCACTTAACCTTGAAGCTCATGAAATCTATTAATATGTTTTCTGCGCAAATGCGCGATTGTGTATTGACATTTTTATTTAACATTGAAATAAGAGTTTAATTTCTGCATGAACGGATGTCCAACAAAATTCTTCCATTCTTCTGTATAGAACAATAATAGGTTTTGGAATAGGCCGGTTCGTTTTCCAACTTTTTTTATTGAATTATATACCTCGCAAAAGTTGCTTGCCCTGATTGTTCTTTCGATTTGAGAATTCAAATTTTTGAAAATTAAACAAAATGTTTCCTATTCGTTCAAAAGTTCTGGAAAATTTGATATATGTACGCTTATAACTTATAGTCAACACTTATATAAAATTAGAAATTCAAAAGAAGATTTTTAGCTCAACTTACAATTTTTTTAAATGTTCAAGATACATGATTTTTTCGGATCTAGGAAAATCACACATTGTAGAAACAGTTGATTATATTGAACCGGAAATTTCTTCAGCTTGATGCAAAGAAACATGTTATAACGCTGCTTTTTTGGAAAAATTTTTTACGTGATTTGGGAATTTCGGGATTTTGGATTTCTCGCGATTTAGCGACGTTTTAAAAACCACATCAATTTTTGTTTACATGTAATCAATACAATAAAATTTTTTTGTTTAAGCTGAGGGCGTTTCAATTTCGACGTATTCAACTTTTTCCAAAAAAGTATGCGTTTTAATAAATACAAAAAACATGTTTTTTGCAGGTTTTCAAAAAATTCTAAATTAAGCAAAAAAATTATTTTTAATTTTTAATTTTATATTTGTGTTTACTACAGTAATAACCGGACATATTCAAAAAATTCACTAGAATTTTGGAACTAATAGAAAACATGTATTTTAATTTTCGAAAATTTAAATTTTCAAATCGAAAAAACGCAGAAAGACAAATCGAATTAAAAAAAAAGGTTTTGTAAGTGAAAAAGTTGGTGTGAGTGGGTAGCTTTTGCGGGGTATTCAGATTCAGTCAGAAAAAAAGTTGGAAAACGACGAACCAGCCTATTATAGAATCTGTTCCCTGAATTGTAAGAATTATTGTGCAACATTGAGGAATGTGAATATTTCATAAAATACAAAAATTAAAGTAATTGTATGCGAATGCTAAAAGCTCACGTGAAAGTCAAAGAAGTGTAATATAATGCAAGAGCAGATAAGTAGATGAAAGATAAAAATAAGAATGAAAAAAGGAGATACTTGAAGAACGTGACACACACCACGAAGTCATGATGGATGAGAGGGCGGCCAGTTTACGTGATCAGACATGATCACTCGAGGACGGGGTGGTCTGTCTATCTGTCCACGTCTATGGCCAGTGCCGGCTGCACTAAAAAAGCCCTGGTCACTAAATTAACTGCATTCCTGATTTTCATAAAATATTGTCTTCTCAAAAATATAATTTAATATTACCGGAAAAATAATATTAGCAGATAAAACTAATTAATACAGTTTATAGTTATAGCTACATGCTATAATACCTCTTCATCATTTTTCTCTGCTTTAAAATTTCTATAATTTCAATTTAAAATTATAGCTTTAAACGAGCAATTCTAAAATAGTTTAATTTTTGAAGCCTTGAAAATAAAGTTGTTTAGCTTCAAAAGTTTATATTAAGAAATACTTATTTCGAAGTTTCTTAATTTGTAAATGCTCAATCAGAAACGTTACTAATTTTTTAATTTTTAGTTTGTCATGTTAGGTTTTTCAACCATATAAAACTAATTTGAAACGTATAGTTCGTAATGCTTTTTTAGAATTATTGAATTTGAACAAGCGTTCGGTAGGTTTTGTGCAGATACTATCGTCCTCCAGGATTTATTACTCTTTTAATATCAATTATAAAAATGTAGTCCTTGAAATAAAATGAAATGAAAACCCTTTGAATCTTGGAAATCCTATCAAAATCCTGGAAAATTTATTAAAATACCTTGAGAGCTTTTAAAATCCCTTAAAAGCATACAGTTTTTTTAATTCCTTAAAATCATTCGACTCCTTGGGAATTCCTTCAAATTTTTTGGAATTTCTTGAAAATTCCGTGGAATCCTTGGAAATACCATAAACTAACTAGAAATTTTTCAGGCGCTTAGAAATTCCTAGGAATCTTTAAGATGTTAAATCTACTCAAACTGTTTGAAAATCTTTTCAACATTTTGAAATACTTTAAAATTCCTCAATTCTCGTGAATAAATTCTGTGAAATTCATTAAAATATAATAAAATCTTTTGAAATCATATCAAATTACATGAAATCTGATGATGCTCCTAGAAATATCTGGAGAAATTTGAACCCCTATGAAATACTTTGTGATCCTGGGAAATTGATTAAAATACCTTATTGAGAACATTAAAAATCCCTTAGAATTAATAAAATCCTTGAAAGTCTTATAAAATTTCTTAAAAATCTTTTGAAATATTAGTAAATTTTGGAAATCCTCTGAAATCCTTTGAAATCTTTTTCAATGTCCTAAAATCTTGAAAATGCTACGAAATTCTTTCAAATCTTTCGAAACTCAAGGAAATTATATTAAACCGCACAGTAACCGAAGTATTTGAAATTATATTCAAATCTTTGAAATTCTACAAAATCCTTTTATTTTTGCGAAATTCTTTGCAGATTACAGACATATTATAAAATGTTTAGAGTTCCTTTGGAATCCTTAAAATTTTATGAAATCCCTTGAAATCATTAAAAATACCCTAAAACTTCTTAAATCCTATGAAATAATCTTTCAGAATCCTTATAAAGTGTAGGAAATTCTTTGCAATTTCAAACATTTTGCTTTAATCTCTGAAAATTTCTTAAGATCTGTTGAAATTTACGAATAAATAGTAGTATTGAAATAGTTTAGTATTGAATATTTAAATTGCACATTTATTCAGGTATGAAAGTTCAAAATTTTTAATTTTCATCACTTGGAAAACTTTTGGCAACATTTATATTGAGAATTTGACTGCTAATGAGGAACTCATCGAGCGCTATAGAATTCATTAGCGATTGGTCAATTTAATTAGTCATAGCGCTCTGCGGGTATACAATTTTCTGACGCCAGCCCCTCCAGGTCACTTCTCTGGACCCGTGCCTGATCTGAACTCTAAGTTGGATTGGCTATTCTGCAGATAGTTGTATTTATTGTATGGGTTTTTTATCACGGATATTGGCACCTGCTCTTAAGCAGAATAAACGCTACAGATTGGATGGTCTAGATGGGTCTAGATGAAATCAGATCTGGATTATTTCTGAGGTTATTGAATTCAGAGAAAAGGAAACACACAGGTATAATACAAATTGTGAAAGATTAGGTTCGACTCTAGGACCGTTTTTTTGATCATGAATGAGATAAAAATATAATTATAGCAACGCAGAATTTTCTGACTGCAGTCTTCAGCACCGCACACGAATAAAGCTGTGCACGCACCCCTGTCACCGGTTGACCGATCTTGTTGTCATGTTTCCTGGACGTTGGCAGCTATTTATTTTTCTCGTTTTTCTTGCTGTGTTTTAAAGGATTTTAAATTTGCAACCTTTTGAGATAGATTTATCAACTGTTGTTTTAACATAATTTAAAAAATGTAAAGTAATTGAAGGGTCCCTATCATCTCACATGCGGCAAGTCTCTCTGCGGTATGTCACAACTGCGGCATCTCTACCTAGCGGCGTCTCTCACTAGTGAAAAGGGATTCGACCAATATTATTTCTGTGGCCAGTCACAGGGGTACCTTGCCCCCCCCCCCCCCACGAGACGTTGGAAAAGGGGTAGGGGTTTGACTAACATTATTTCTTTGGCCAATCACAGGGGCGCAATGAGAGATGCCGAAAAAATGTAAATTTCACTGTAAGAAATGCCGCGCGGGAGATGGCGGGAGAGATGCCGCTAGATAGAGATGCCACAGTTGTGACATGCCGCAGAGAGGCTTGCCGCATGTGAGATGGCATGGCCCCGTCTCTGCTATAGGGCAGCACGTTACTTACTCATTTACCAGTAACCCAGCTGAACGTTACCCTCCTTGACCCATTACCTGCAATGTTCCTTATCCCTAGCTCTGTTTGTGTTGTAAGGCTTCGAATAGTTCACCTAATCAGTGCCCTACTAGAAATCAGGAAAAATGTTCAATGGATGCAGTTCAGCAGATTTGGTGATCAGAAGTAGCTAAATAGGACCAAAGGACCAATTATAAATTATCTAATCATTCCAAAATTAATTCTGCTAATCCACTAATCTGTAGCAGTAGAACTGCATCATAAGAGTAATACACCCTAAAAAAATTCCATTAGAAATCTAATATATTTAATTTGCCTTCAGAGCCCCGAGATTAAAATTGAAAAAAGTACATCATTTTTATTTCTGCAATAAGATGCAAGAAGGCGGAAACTAGACGATTGAAACTAGAAGACACTAAATTCATCACACAGTTCTTGCAGCCTAATAGCTCCTCAAACAAGAGCGAAGAAAAAGAACAAAAAAGGAAGAAGGAAAAGCGAACATATAGTCCTCTCGTTCTATGTCAGTTTCAGGGAGTATGGTCCAGTCCCCTTGTGAAATGACGTTCCCTCCGACGGGTAGAGATAGTCATCGACCGCCGCCTCGCTCATCGCACTGGGCAGGCGATAATAACACGTTTTATTCTCGACTAATATTAATAATCCGCCATTGGCACTCGTAATTTGCACGATGAAACGGCCATTCGCAGCTTTCATCTTGGCGACTGATATATTTTCCTGGACAGTATTATCTTAATTTTCAATCCCTTCTGAATAAAGCAATTAGTCGCGCAATAGGTAATTATAATTTGCGAATTGGTCAACAATATTATATCTCGGACGTCAATTTTTCAATGCTTCCAATCCTCTATTCTTTCTTTTTCTCCACGGTTGCACCCAATACCCCCTCTACCCTCTCCTCTATCCCCACCTACTCAAAATTTCCCACCCTTCATTCCTCAGCCGCACACCTGTAAATTAACTTACAATATATCATTAATTTATATACCCTTTTAGCTTCTGCCGTTCACTTTTCTCACGCTTCCCGGTACACCTCCCTTTATATCCCATATACTCTGCTCACTCATATCCCCTCCACCCTGAAAATCCTCTCTATCCTCAAATCAGAGCTTGTCACCCTGCATGTTGTCAACAGCCCTCTTCTATTCTTCCTTTTTCTTCCTCCGCTCTTAAACCTTTTACCCCCTCTACCTTTCACTACCTCTCTCTCCTCAGCTACGCTTCATTAGTTCTTATTATTTATAAAATTCTAGATACCCTCTTACCTCTTCCTCTTTATGCACTCTAAATCCATCACTTTTACCCAAAAACCCTTTCTTTCTTCACCTCCAACCACTATACTTTTTGTCTTCAGTCCCTGCCTTATGCCTTCTTTCCTCTCCCGAAAGAGTCTATCTCTTTTGCTTCTCCATACACTCCCCTTGCCCCTCCCCTCACCCATACATCACCCCTGACTAACTCCCTTCATTCACTCTCTTCCCATCGACACTCTCAATAGTACATATCTTATTAACCACTCTTCTTATAACCACTCCATGCCATTGTCCTTCACCTTCAACTTCACCCACTAAGAACCTCTTACTTACACCTCCTGTCTTATGCGAAGATATATCATCGATCACCACCTCCTCCATCCACTCTCTTTCCTCTACACCCTAGATACCACTCTTTTTAAACCCCACATCCTACACCCTAACGCCCTTCACCTTCAGCCATTATAAGGATCTAATCCTGCCTCCATCATCATACATTTCTTCTCGCCTCTCTATCCTCAAACTTATCCCCATCACCGACCTTATCTCCCCACCCTCATTCATCCTTACTATCACTGCTCATGTACTCCATATTACAATTTCCCCTCTATCCACTGTACTTCCTCAAACTGCATCACTTTATTTCCCTCAATCATCTACAAAATCTCGATTCACTGCTCTCCATCGCACTGAACCCCTTTTCCAGAAGTCAAGAAGAAACTTTGCGTCCTAGGTGTTGGACATTTTAAATCAGGTCTCTGCTTTAAAATGCCCAACACTACTAACTTGGTTTTTTGGAGGCCCCTGGAAAAAGGGTTCGGCTGTTGGTTCGGCATGTCAAACATTGAAATTAATTAATATTTTACAAATACATTTTTTTAAGGAAAATCTCAAAATTCATAATTGTGATTTTTCATGAAAAATGCTTTCTTATAAAATGGATACTTCTGTCATTTTCTACAAGTCTATATTGTAAAAAAAATTAATTTGGTGACTTTTACAATTTCCGTCCAACGAGACGTTCGGACAATACTTTTACCCGTACTCGCGCGCTAAGGTGGTCATTTCATCCGGCCCCTCAGGTTTGAAAAGAAAAAATTTGTTTTTCGATGAGAGCTACAGATTTTATGCACAATTTTTTTATCCAGATCAATATTAGTTCAGATTTTTTGAGAAAAATTAGCTTGAAAAAGTAAAAAAAGGATAATAACTTTATTTATTTATTTACTTTCTTATTCATTTAATGTTTTAATTATTTAATTTGTTATTTATTTAATTTATTATTTTTAAAATTTTTGTATTTTATAATTTGCGACGTTTCACAGAGAAAGGGTTCAATCGTAGTTTAGGAGATATTCGCGTTTTTGTAAACAAAGCCTGAAAGTATCGATTTTGAGATATGGATGGAAAGTGATACTTCAACCTATGATCTATCTCGTAAATTTTATGTTTGAACAAAAAATGTAATACATACGCTTCTGACACTTGCTAAATTTAGATGTGCTTTTCTCGAAAAGCAGTTCAAAAGGTCCTCGGCGGCTCGTTTCTTTTTAATGAAATGATTAGTCCTCAACCTAAAATATCGGAAATTTTACTGGCTAAGGTAAAGACACCAGTTAGTGACACTGTTAGTTTTCAGGAGTGCAAGATTTAGTTTTTCACTGTTGTATATGCTTTAATCACGAGTTGTTTTGTAAGTATAAGTGAAGTAGTTGTTTTTTGATACTAAAAGCATGATAGCAGCAATGTCCGCATTGCTTGTTTCTAATTCTTAATTTTTTGTGTGATTCATACGAGTGGATGGGTTAGTGACGACTGTGTACCTTTTAATGACAGTGCTTTACCCCTGTCACCAACAGGTCCAAAAAGGCGTTTGGAACCTTTTAGTGACAGAAACACGTGATAGGGTTAAAAATTGTTGATGTTTGTTTCGGATGAAGCAAATGAGTAGAAAACGTATGTACAATAACTATTTTTCAATAGTATTCGAATTAGAAGATTGTATACTTTTATTAAAATATAACTTGGGGCTATTTTTTACTAGAACATCAATAAAAATGCTCTTGAACTTCCGGTAGCACGAATTTGCCACCATACGCCTAGAGGGGGGTCCCACGACCAATCATATCCAAGCTCCTGGTTTTTAAATTTTGCCTAACGGAAAATGGCCGTGTGTCTGGTCAGTATTGTATGTTTATAAACAAAACCGACAACAGTGCGAAATCTTTCGATCGCAATTTTGTTCCTCCAGTCCAATAGTTTCGCGTATTGGAATTGTCGTAAAAACGATATTTAGATCAACTGATGCCCAAATCATCGCGAAATTTCGATTCGGAAAACTGGCAAAATGGCAAAACAAGTTAAGTTCTTGGAAATTGACAAGTGCATTATTTCGAGGTTAGTATACACAGCATCTGTAATTCTAAAATCAGTTCACTGACACCCGACTCTACACTGTTAAAAATGTTTGCAATTTTAATATAGATTTATCATACATTTGTATAGTAAATCTAAAAACTCGGTCTATGAAATATCAATTAAGAGACTGTATAGTAAATTTCATATACATGTATATTGATCAACTTTTAGAAAAGTCAGGTAATTTCACTTTCAACAAATTAAAAATAATAATGGCAGTAATTTTCAATTCTAAATGATAAAGCATAATATTTTTTTCTAGTTAAACATAAATCATACTGGGTTTTAAGTGGGAAAGTTCAATTAAGCGAATTATTAAGACACCTAACCTCAAAAAATCGGTACTCACGTTAAAATTTTGACATTTACAGTGAATTTTGAAGAAAATTCCACCCGTACGTTGCACTTTGATTATAAATAAGAATTTAATCGATGAATGTTAGTTTATTACTTTAGTTTTAAATATTTGACCAGATTTGGGTGCATCAAAGAACTTTCAACTTTCACGCACTGTGTTTTACTATACATGTATATTAATTCTACAAGGTGATGGTATATTAAATTTACAACACGTATATGCATATTGCTTCCAAAAAATTTATAGTAAAATCGCTATAGAAATTTCTAACAGTGTAACAACACACTTTTCAAAGATTTTTACGATAAGAATGACCATCAAAGTTAGGGAAAAGTTGAAAGAAACATTAAAGTTAATTTCAATAACGTTTTTTCACCCCAAAACTTGACTGATTGTCCTTGAAATACATTTTCCTTGATCCTGTCACTAATCTGTCCCTTTTTGCGAATTCTCGGACCGGTTGATATTATTGCTCATAACGAATCAT
>CAKNWT010240806.1:0-12821 GCA_932066315.1 Andricus coriarius
GTTAAATATTTCAAAATGTAACTGCAATAAAATGTATATATTCATTTTGATTATTATAACAAAATTTTAATGCATGAATTAGTAACAATAAACAAATAAAAAAGATGACATTCAATAAAATGATATTTTTTACGGAATGGTCATTTGATTTCTTAACCTTATCAAATAAGCGCGCAAACGGTAGCCAATGAAGCGCCTTATGCATCGCATGCGCAGTAATGCAGAGGGCCTGCGTTGGGAGCAAGGCTGGGGTGGAATTCTGATGCCCTCTACTCCAGTTCATCAAATCTTAAGGTGGGATTCTGATGCCGTGTAATCTAATTCATCGAATGTCTCCTTCTACCGCATGAAATTAGACGGAGATGTTCGATCGTTATGAAAACGATCGACTGCACCTATCTATTTCTATCTGACGTGTCAGAACGAGAGGGGCAATATTCGGTAATGAAGAACTCCTGACTTCTCGATTATTGACAGTCGCCTCTCTCTTCCTGGCACATAAGATAGAAAGAGATAGTTGCAGTCGATCTTCTTCAAAGCGATCGAACATCTTAGTCTAATTTCATGCAATAGAAAGAGAGATTCTATTAACTCGATTAGAGGGCATCGGAATCCCACTCCTGACGGAGGTATATTAGCAGAATAGTACCAACCAGGCGTCGGAACCTTTTAGGTTGAACCCGAGCCTAAAAGATTCCCTACGTATTCGGGTCCAGACTGGACCCTTTAATTTATTAAGGGTGCGGGTGCGAACCCGGACCCGGACACTTATGGAACTCTTTAATATTGGATCCAACCTAAAAAGTTCCTTCAATTATATTTAAGAAATTAACAAAGGCGATTTGAGTGAGAAGAAGGAGCAGTTTAGTTGGAGGTATTATTATTATTGAGATATCTTGAGATTGTGCAAAAGAGTTCGACGGGAACTAAATATGTGCAGGAGAGTTCGATGACAGATATGGCTGTGAAGTAAAGTTGCACGGTACTTGCAGCTGCGCAGTAGAGTTACATGGTATATGCAGCTGCGCAGTGCAGTTAAATGACATTCACGGAGGCCCAGTGCAGTTACGTGGCACTTAAGGATGCGCAGTATTGTTACACTGAACTTATATCTGCACAGTGAAGTTAGGGGTTACTTTTAGATGCGCAGTGAAGCAACATAGTCCTTAAATCCGCGTAACAGAGTTCAATGGCACATATTGCTGCTCAATAAAGTTAAAATGAACTTACAGCTACGCAATAGAATTAGATGGAAAATACGGCTGCGCAGTACAGTTAAATGACACTTACACATGCGCAGTACAGTACACGGCACTTATGCCTGCACAGTAAGGTCTGGGGTCAATCATATATGCGCAGTTCAGTAACATTTCACTAACCTCTGCGCAGTGTAGTTCCAAGGCACTTACGGATACGCAGTAGAGGACCAAGGAACAACCCTTATGGATGCGCAGTATTGTTAGGGGTACTTATAGATACGGAACGTTCCGAGGGCAAAACGCAAGCTGAAACAAAAACGATACAAATCCGCTCCGGTTCCGGACCACGCTATATGCGTACACTGTACTACACTTACACCAGCAATGCAATGTTAAATTACTTTAGAATTACTTTATGAATTAATTTATTTAACGCTTGTCCAATACAATTATGAGTTTAAAATTTAAAAATCAGAAAATTTACTCAAATTTTTAAAATTTTATTAATTTGGTGATTTACAAGAAAATCAGTACGAGATGGGTTTTCGGGGCACAGAAGACAAATTTAGGGCCAACATTCCAAAACTTTACTCAATTCCTATGAAACTCAGTACGAGGGAGGTGTTCGGGGATCAGAACAGAAATTTGGTGTCAAAATTGAAAAGTTTAAAAATTTTACTCAAATTTTGACATTTTTAATAATTTGGTTGATTTCCATAAAACTTAGTACAAGGGAGGTTTTCGCGATAAATAACACCAATTTGGTGTCAAAATTCCAAATTTTTACTCAAATTTAGAAAGTTTGATCAATTTTGTAGATTTCTATGAAATTTAGTACGAGGGGGGTTTCCGGGGTACAGAATACAAAATTTCGAATCAAAATTCAAATGAAATTTTGAAAATTTTATTAATTTGGTAGTTCTTTCTGAAAATCAGTACAAGGTGGGTTTTCTGGGCACAGGGAAGGAATTTGACGTCAAAATTTAAGAATTCAAAAAATCTACTTAAGTATTGAAAACGTTATTAAATCAGTTAATAGGTCATTAATCATTAAATTAATTATTTGGAAAATTAATTAATTAATTTTAATTATAATAGTTAATAGTTAACTTTCCACAAAAGTCAGTAAGAGGGCGTTTTTCGGCGTACAGAAGAGGAATTGGAGGTCAAAATTTAAAAAAGCGACCTAAATTTGCCAAATTTCATTAAATTAGAGGGTTACCATGAAAGCCAGTATGAGGGCATTTTTCAAGTAACAGAACACAAATTTAAGGTGAAAATTCTAAAATTTACCTAAAATTTTGAACATTTTAATAAATTGGTATATTTTCATGATAGTCAGTACGAGAGGGTTTTTTGAGTTTCAGGATACAAATTTGGGAAAAACATACGTATTTTGAGTCTCGAGTATCTTCCTCGTTATGGAATTCACAAAAATGTATACATTTTATACAATTTTCAAAATTTTATGTCAACTTTCTGTGTTCTGTAACTCGATAAAACCCTCGCACTCGACATTCTTGTAAATCTATCAATTTAATAACATTTCCCAACATCAAGTCCACTTTTAGAATTTAGACGTCGCATGCTGTAACTTTTTAATTTTTTAATTTTTACATCAAACTCGAATCCTGTGACATAAAACACCCCCTCGTACTGACTTTCATAGAAATTCACTAATTTAATCAAATTAAACAAAATTAAGGTCCTGTTTATGATATTTGGAATTTGTACACGGAAAAAAAATGCATTAAATTTTATAGAACTAGTCTTATAGTAGAGGATACGACGGGTACTTTAATAAAAGTTAAAATCTTCTTGGTTTTACATTGCATTGAACTATTCTACGAAATGTGTTACAAAATGCTATGAAATGTAAAGAATGAGGTGACGTAATCTCTATTAGAAGGCAGGATGCGAAAAACGTAGAATAGTTATAGAAAATCTAAAAACAGTTCTATAAAATGGTGACCGATTTTTCGCCTAAAACAATTAATCTTTATTATTATTATTATCATTATGCTTGAATATTTGTTTACATATTTAATTATATAATTATTTACTATTATGCAAACAATCACTACATTAGTAATCGCACACTAATAAAATTCTTATTCGCTGTGGGTTCAAACCCCCTACCTACGCATTCGCAACTCCTAACAAAACCTCGCAGCTAACTTAACTCAGAGTATTAAACAAAAAATCTAAAATATAAGCTACAGCTATGCAGGGTCGCGTGACAAATTTTTGTGACCCATTTCTTAACCATTTTTTTTGCTTTTAAAATTTCAATCATTACTTTAAAATATTTATAATTTTGGAAATTTTAAATCTCGAAAAAATTTTTAATCACAAATTATTTCTTGGTTATAAGTTCTAGTAGATTCAGAATTAATAAGAAGTTAGATAGCTATATAGAAGAAGTTTATATAAGTTATATAAATTCAAAGAAGTTATAATTCACTAATAAATTATTATTCACTAACCGGCGTTATCTGTTAAACATATTGGCCAGGGGGATGCAGAAAATGTCGCTGCATGCGCACAGCAGCGACTGCGCAGCTACATTTTATAGAACTGAGGTCTATAGATATCATATTGAAGTAGTTCAGAAACACTCAATACCTCGAATCGAATTTCTATGAGATTTTTAAACATTTTTTCAAGAATTTTTCTATACATTTGACTGAATTGAGGTATTTAAACCTTATAATGATGTGATTACAAACTCTCAATACTTCCATTGTGATTTCTACGAAAGTCTTCAACATTTGCCAAGGAATTTCACTATATATTTTATTGCACTTTTTTAAATCGGAGTTCAATATACAGTTTACAGAACTCTTGTAGTGTTAATCTAGATTTGTTCTACATTAAATCATGAAAGTTATATAGAATATAGAAAATTTGTTCAAGGTTCGCTCTCATCCCCGACTCTTGAAATAATTCAAGAAAGTTTAAAGAACTTTTTTTTCCGTGTACCCGAATTCATGTTCTGTGAATTGAATTTCTAAAATTTCAGTTACTTTTTTGAAATAACGATTTTTCACCTCATACTTACATTCTGCCATTTTTAAAAACTCCTCGCACTAACCTTCATAAAAATCTTCCAGATTAATGAAATTGCCAAAATTTATGTCAACTTTCTGATTTTTAAATTTTGAACCCATAATTGTATTATACAATTGATAAATCAATTAATTCTTAAAGTAATTCTAAAGTAATTTAACATTGAATTTCTTATATAAGCGTAGTAAAGTATACACATATAGCGTGGTCCAGAACCGGTGCAGATTTTCTTCTGTTTTGTATCGAGTTGCGTTTTTTCCTCGGAACGTTTCGTATCTATAAGTACCCCTAACATTACTGCGCATCCCCATGTATTGTTCCATGGACCTCTACTGCGTAGATGTACGTTCTATGTAACTCTACTGCGCACCCATAAGAACCCCTAACATTACTGCACGCCATAAGTGCCATGTAACAACTGCACATCCATAAGTAGCATGGGTGGGTTAAAAATGAAAGTTAATAAAATCATTTTATTTCATAGGTACTCCTCTTCAATCTCTACAAAACTTGGCACGTTTCGATCAAACCCTGGAACATGATTTCAATTTTTCGAAAATCCAAAATTTCCCCATGTTAATCAAATGGGATTTTGAAGTGCCCGTTGGCACGTGTTAATATTCGAATTTCGAAAAAAAAAATCGGGATTTTCTTTCTCCGGAAATGGAAACTTTTGGAGTGGGGCCTTGCCCTCTAGCGTGAAACCAAATTTTGCAATGCATTTTTGGCCCACCTGCTTCTTCTCTCCCAAATCGCCTTTGTTAATTTCTCAAATGTAATTGAGGGAACTTTTTATGCTGGATCCAATATTAAAGGGTGCCATAAGGGTCCGGGTCCGGGTTCGCGCCCGGGCCCTTACGAAATTAAAGGGTCCAGGCCGGACCCGAATCCGCAAGTAACCTTTTAAGCACGGGTTCAGCATAAAATTTTCCGACCCCTGGTTTGCACTATTCTGCTAATATACCACCATATCCTCCATATGGTAGTGCGCCCTAACTTCAAAGACCATGGCGACTTTTAAACCCTGTGTCTGCTGTCCAATTTATTTTGGCGAATAAAGTGTGGTAAGTTGAAAACTCGGCGATTAATTCGATAAGTAATGTCAAATATCATCCTTTCGGTGTGCTTTGTACGCGAAAATATGTGATAATTCGTTATTTATAGCCGCTTCTTTAAAGATAAAGTCATCAAGTGATACTTCGCCCTCGTTACCCTCCTCCGGGGTAAGGTCAGGTATACTTTACCCACATATCAATTACCCAGCTCGACATTACCCTGTACCCTAGCCGACTTCACCTAGAAATAATGATTACCTGCAACATTGGTTAACCCCAGTTTTTTCTGTGTGAGTCGGGTGCCTCAGGGACCCTCTACATATGTTTATTATATGTTGACACCTCTAAAAGAGTGGGAAAAGCTCAGTGAAAAAAAATTGCTAATAAGCAAGACGAACTACATTGCAAAGATAATTTTATGCACAAATAATGTTTTCAACGAAAATCATTAGAAAAATTAGTTCAAAAGATATGAAGAGGTAAAGGTTAAAAAACAGGATATACGGACCTACTTTTTCGTTCGCGGACTTTTAAGTGTCACATCTTTGTGAAAAATAATGGTAACGGGTTAAAAAAATCGGGTTTTTTTTTGGAAAGCTTTATTAATTCAGATTTAAAAAGAACATTCCAAAATATCAATTATTTGAGCCTACAACATAATGTAGAATATAAGAACAGGCTATCTCAGCCCCTAATAACGATAAAACGATGTGTTTAAGCTTACAAAAACTACGAATTACACTGTTTAATAAAAAAGTTGTAAAATTAATATTTGTTAAGCAATTATTTTCTGCACTGGAGGATAAAGTGAGTAAGCACTACTCTCAGCAGGATCACGGGCATCAGTGTCAGGCTGGAGGTTGCTATTCAGCCCATTATACAAGATATCTAGAAGCCCAAGAAAATATGAAAATAAAGTCAAGGGCGTAGAAGGTGGGCCTTCATTTTATTATCGAAACTCTCTGAAAAAAGCATCTTCTCTTTTAAAGATGGAAATCACCGAACGAGCCTTAGATCATACTTTATAATATCTAAGCGGGGGACTATCTCGGAGTAACCCTATAGTAGCGAGAAGTACGGATTTAGTTGAACCTATGTGCTATATTGATTCCGAGGGTTCAAACCAAACGGCAAAACCACGACGAGCTAAATTGTCGAGATCTGCTAAAAAGAGGTTAAGACGCCCATTGTTAAATCAATCGGACGCAACAACTAGCCACACGGGCCCTCTAAATATTTCCCATTTTGATATCATCACACCGAATGAAATCAAGGAACAATAGAACATGCGGCTGAGAGGTCTAAGAGTCTCTGATAGCCAGGGCCTTGAAAGATACCTGAAAGTGGCCATAGTCGCGCGAGGGTTTCCCAATGACCAAACTCGATAACGACCAGGTCAAAGCAATTGAAGCGGCATTGGACAAGAAAATCTTTGGGGTGCTACCTAGAGAAGCCATCCCAAGATTTCAAGATTACCGCTTCAAAAATTATGCTTTTACCGTCATCTGTATGAACGAAGTTTCCCGAACTTGGTTCATTGAAGCTGTTGGCGGATTACAACCTTAGGCGGGAGCTAAGATCAAAGCAATTGATAACAAAGTTCTTTTAAGGCCAGTAAAACTGCTGGCTTGGATTCCTGGTATATCCGTGGAACTTGAAAGGATAGCAATCCAAATTCGGACCTTGAAAACGGGAGGATGGAAGGTCATCTATGTCAAGGCAGGTAGTCAAGCTACCCAAGTTGGAATAACTACAGAGCCAGGAAAAGTCAAGAGTTTTAGAAGATCGACTGCAGGCCTCACTATGGGTTGAAGAGGATCAATATAAAGTTCCTCAAAAAAAAATAAAGTTACGCCTGAAGACAGAGCTCTGAATCTGTTTTCGGAAGAGATGGAGGAAACAACTGGAAGTTAAAACGGAAACTAGATGTCCCCCTTCCAGTCTGGATTTCATCCAAATAAACCTTTACCACGCTAAAGGACCGTCTACTATCTCAAACAGACGTTTGACAGCGGAAAAAACGGCTTTTTCCTTAATATTTATGATAGCTGCGTAGAAACACTTAGGGCAGCACTTTATGCCAGAGGCGATATTAAATTTATTGGATTACCATGGTTCTTTTCTAGAGACTTGGTGGCAATAAAATCAAGCACCATGTATGAGACAGGCACCAACTTATGGTGATTTGCTCAACGTACCTACCATTTGAATCCAAGGACCTACCACCATCTGAGGAATGGAAAAATCTGGTGGACTACTGTTACGTTAAGGGACGGCCGTGGCTCATCGGATGTGATGCTAATGCACAACATTCTACTTGTGGTAGTAAGGACACTAACCACAGGAAGAGTGTTTATTAGATTACCTCTTAACAACTGGTTTAACTTTGTTGAATCTGGGTAATACACCTACTTTCGTGACGTCTAGATGTCGCAAGGTAATTGAGTTGACCTTATGTTCGATAAGTATTAGCAATGTGTCCAAGGGATGACATGTATCATCGGATACGTCCCTATCGGATCATAGACAGATATGCTTCTCCTTGACAGCGGATAGACCCTTCAAGATCATCATTCCCAAAAGGCAAGAATGGCATAATGAAAGAAGAAGGGAAGAATCATTTACACCGGAAGGTCTCGTTTGGTACACAAACGACTCTGAAGACTCCTTGGGAACACGGGCTGGAATCTATCTGAAGAAACCCAGGGCTGAGATTACAACAGCACATGGCACATTCCTCGATTAAAGGGTGGTAGCTTCATTCATTTCGAGTCCAACTTATGGCATGTTATCTACCAATGCCTTAAGGAATATCTATGGCAAATATTAATAAAGTACTTCAAGTTTTTTTGTTATAAATGTTAAAAATATTTTGGCCGCCATTTTGAATTCTTGATCCTAAAATTCATAATAAGTCACCGCAATATACTAGGACTCAATTTGTTGAAGTTATTGAACTTTACAATCCATTTTTCGGAATTCTTTGTTTAAACAAATAAATAACAATTAGCAATAAAGTATGTTTTTTTAAATTTTTTATTACACATCTTTAGCAACATAATGCAAAAGGTTTCATTAAAATCGATGGAACGCTGCTGTGTTCCGAGGTTTAAACCTTATTTGGCGAATAAGGGACGCCGAGAGTGGACTCGTGCTGGTCTATTTTTGCGGTCTTCTAAGTCCAATGCGGGAAATTCAATGCGCAAAAAATATGACAATGTGCGGCTCAACGAGCCTCACAACTTTTATTCAGATCTTTTTTTTTATCAAATTGATAGTTTTTTTACTAAAAATTAAATACCGGAAATTTTCATTGTACGGAAATCAATGACTTTATAAACTAAACTCGCAAAAACTCGGCTTCTGCTCGACGAAATGATCTCGTTTTTTTCCCAATCGAAAAAAACCTGCCAATGCCAACTTATGTTTTAAAAATAGATTTTCTTCAGATATTTGCAACATAAAAATGTTTGCAAACCATTATCGTCAGGAATCGTTTCCTCAGACTTTGAGGAAAAAAAGTCTTCAGGGAAGTTACGCGGACAGAAAACTTCCAGTGGCAAAGTTGTTCCTTGATGTTGAAGAAAAATTTTTTATTACTGCTCACCATTAAATTACTAAGAGAATTTTGGTTTATGATTTTTCAATGTTTGTCACAGAGCAACAATATATAAACGAATAAAGTGACAAAATTGGCCATTTCAGCATTGTGAATTTTTATTTCAAGAAAAAATACAGAAAGAGCCTCACTATCAGCTTGAACTATTAAAACTCAACATTTCTCTTCACAATTAGGCATAGAATAAGTAATAAAATGTTACTTTCCAAATATCACCCCCATAAATCTGTTTTATGGGGTCCTAAAAAACCTCATAAGTGAAAAAATGGCTTTTGCAAGTTTTTGGCGCTCATTATGATTTCTTTATGTTTTTTAAATGCAAATTGTTGCCAACAAATGGAATACTATTTCACACTCATAATTAGATGCTTACATAAATTGTTGAAACAATTTATTATTACACTTTGTACTTAGAGTGAGATAACAATTAAAAAAATCTAACAGACCTAATTGCTTAAACAAATTATTATTGTTTATAACTATCTTCTCCTATATTGATGCCAGGTAGTTGCGGTTTTTTGTGAAATTTTCAACTTTTTGCCCACTTTTCACTTGGAGTGAGTTGATATTTAATTAAGTTTACCAAATATAATAATTCAAACAAATTATTATTGTTTATAACTGTCTTCTTCATTATTAATGCTAGATAGTTGAGGTTTCTTCTGAAATGTTTAACTCTTTACCCACTTTTAACTTAGTAAAGTAATAAATCTATCGCCTCTTACATAAGTGCTAAAAAGTTGTGTTTTTTTCAGAATTCTTAAATTTTTGTCGACTTTGCACTTACATAGTTAATTCAAGTTAACAAACATAATTATTTAAACAATTTCTTATTGTTTATAACTATTTTTTCATAGAGTAATGTTAGAAAGTTACGTTTTTCTGAAATCTTTAGTTTTGCTTTGACTTTTTAGTTACGAACATATAATAAGAGAACTTCAAAAAGAATAATTTTTTAAATAGTATGCTCTTTTCCCAATGTTTAAATGAAAACTAATTTAAACCAAAAAGCTATCTTACAGAAGAGACAAAAACGTAGAATGGAATATATAGGAGTAGGTGGAACGATTAGGTATGTAAATGACTTGTAAAAGTATTGTTTTGAATTACAATAAACAGTTTATTGCAAAGCGTAAAAGAAAAATTTGGTATTGCACACATTCTAATATGAGCCCCCCCCCCCCCTCCCCATTCTACCTTGGAAGTTTCCTGGGAAATCCCTGGGATCCATGTAGAAAATTGGAAGCATATTTCAAATATCTGTTTTATTTCAGGAAGAAATATACACAAAGGAAGAAGTTATTGCTTAAAATATAATTCTTTCTAATGTTTATTAATTACTTGTTCATAACTAAAAAGGGAAAGCATTATTCAAATGGAATATTATTAACAATAGTAATAAATTGTGTAAACAATTATGTTTGTTAACATTAATTAAGTATTACCTCAGGTGAGTCGAAAATTGGACAAAAAGTGAAATTTGTTTAAAAAAAACCGCGACCTTCAATCTCTATTCTCAGAGAAAATTGCTGAAAACAATAATAAATTGTTTAAGTAATTGATTTAAGCATATCATTATGAGTATGAAGTAGTATTCCATGCATCAGCAACAATTTGCATTTAAAAACCCTGAAAAAATCATGTTTGTCACCTACTTTTTATTGAGCATGTACGTGTAATTGCTGCGGCTGCTTCTCGGAGACTAGGATTTGTAATTCGTAATTGTAAAAATTTTTTAAATATCAACACAACGACTATACTGCATATTGTATTTGTGAGATAAAAACTAGAATATGCAGCTCAAGTATGGAATTCTATGTTAAAAATATATGGCAATGAAGTGGAATCAGTACAGAAAAGGTTTTTCAAATTTCTTTTTCTGAAAAAAGACGGAATGTATCCGAATCGTGGGTCAAAGTATATAGAATTGTGCGACAAATTTTCATGGCTTACATTTTCTGAACGTAAAATTTTCGCATGCTGCTATTTTTTATTTAAGCTCTTGCGAAATGATGTAGACTCGCCTTTCATAATAAACTGTCTCCAATTGAAAGCTCAATGATTGGTTTTAACTCACCTATTTTTGTGATGTGCAATCATATGAATTTAATGCACAAAAGATGTAACGTGCAATTAGACATGCAAAGCATTAGCCATAATCAATTCGTAGACTGCCTTAATAAGTACATATCAGCCGAACTCACTTAGCTCTTTATAATTATTTACGAATAAGTTCATAAATAGGTATGATTATCATTATATTATTTACTAGCAATTTGTAGTAAATACTATAAATACGTTTGGATTATATTTGATAATACTAATTGTAATAATTTAGTATTATTTTGTATACAATATCTTTGTTGCCTGACGATGGTTTCGACCAAAGGCATTCGTTTGAATAAAACAAAAAACAAAAAACAAAGCCATTTTTTCACTTATGGGGCTTTTTTGAGACCTTATAAAACAGACTTATGGGGTGATATTGTTAAGTAGTATTATAATTATTTTTATTAAATAAAAGTCTAATATATAGTTTTTGCAGTTCATTAAAAATATTTAAAAAATCTTTTGCATAAAAAAAATGAAAAACTGAGTTTCCGCAAATCTTGAATATACACCAGGTGTCAAACTTTCGATGTACCGCCATAATAGGTTGCTATAACTTTGTCCCTTCGCCTTAACACACTCAGCTCTCTGAAAGTTGAAATTTTTTTCTTTTTAGTTGGATATGAATCTCAATTCATTCCAACGTAATATTTATTTCAATAAAACATGGACAATTTTTCAACATTGAAAGTGCCTAATGTGTGAAAAAATCATTGTAAATAATAATTTTTGTATGATTATACTTGCGATTACGCTATAAAATAATTAATATTTATTATTTAAAATAATTAATATGTTAGGCTCAGTTATTATTTACGCATTTAATAAATAATGATTTTCTGGAATATTATAAATAAAATACATAGATTCATTATACCCATTATAATAAATATAAATTTATTCTAACTTTACTGTATAATTCAATTAAAGGTAGAATGTTGCGCCGCCGCGCCACGCCACCCGCCAACTTGCTTCAAAACCGCGCAGCCGTTGATTCGAATTTGGCGCAGCGGTGTACCGGCGCGCCGACGAAATTTTAGATATATTTACATGGTACCGGACTTCTTTCCGCCGGGTGATCCGGTGGCTTTTTATTAGTTGCGGAAATTCCTGTTACCAATTAGAAGTTAAAGTGAACCAATTTAAATAAATATCTTATGCTGGAAATTGATCTTTTGTTCCTACATATTTTTATATTTTCCAAACTGTATGTCAAAAGAAAAACTAAACTAGACTGCCGCGCCGCCCCGCCGAGAAGCGAAGCAGGCGGCGCGCCATCGCGCCGCAGATCAATATTTCCCAAATCGCCGCCGCCGTTCAAAAGTCTGTCGACGCAATCGTCTAATTAAAGGCAAAACTTTTTAAAACATTTGTTAAATAGAAATGGTTGTTAGGAATACAGTTTGTATATTAAGATTTCAATCACGTTAAATAATTATTGTTTATTATATTAAATATGTAATACAGTGTATTTAATTATTATTTGAGCATTTATGCAATTATGTTATGTAATTTCCTAAGTCTTGTAAGTTAAAATAGTTATTTTCTGAATTTACTTCTGTAATTTCTGTTTAGGCCCAAACCGTGAATCTGCCTAGAGACTAGCTAAAATCTGGACAGTCTTCATATATTTAACCCTCTGCCTGGTCATTTGACCGTTATCGTCAAAAATCGTCAAATGAGGCATGTAGAAAGGGAAGAACCAATAGTAGTGCTCATTTACGTAACGTGATGTGTGTAAGTGCGACAGAGCTGTATCGTATAGCTATT
>CAKNWT010241122.1:0-10453 GCA_932066315.1 Andricus coriarius
GTCACAAGACAACAAATTGGAGATTGGATACACACCAATAGAAAATTTGTTATTCTTACAGAACAGCGTACTTTCTTAATAAGGTGCAGAAACAATGCCTTATTTCCAACACATATTCAACAAAATCTAAATAAATTTAATGTACATAATTTAAACTATAATTTGATCTCTAAATTTCAAAAAACTAAATTTAATTTTTAAACTAAATGTCTACGTTTAGAAATTGAAAACATTGTAAAGAACATTCAAAGATTATGTCAATTTTCAAATTACTTAAAATACCGTTTTGCAAGAGTTATATCTGACGGCTCTATTTACAAGTTTTTTGACTCAAAAGAGTTAAGTCTCCGAAATTTAAAATTTTCAAAGAGAGACGATTGCATAAAAAAGTTTGATTTATTAAAAAGCAGGTCGTTAGTTTCTAATAGAGAAATTACTGATTTTAGATTAAATAAATGTTTTAAGAATTTATAAACTGTTGAAATCCCTGATGAGGTTGCTGAAACTTTAGCTTTAGGAAACAAATTTGGAGTTCCTTTAAATGTCAATAAGATTCCCATCAATAGTTTGGTTGCAAATATTGAAAATTCTATTAAAAATGTTAAAGAAGATGATGTAAAATTTAATATTCGTAAAACAGTTACTCAAATAGTTGAAGATTTTAAAAAGAAGCATAAAGATTTAATTTTTCTGAAGGCTGACAAAGGTAACTTAACGGTCGCTGCAAACAGAGAAGATTATAACAGTACAGTTGAAAACATTCTTAAGAATGATATTTTATACAAGGATATTAAAACTAGTATGGTTCCAACTATTGAAAATAAATGTAATGACATTGCTATCAGATGGGAACGTAAAAGATTAATTAATGATCAATGTGCATATCTTTTAAAAACTCACAAGAGTGTCATAGCAAAAGCTTATGCTCGCCCTAAAGTCCACAAACCTAATTTGAGTTGGAGACTGATTGTTTCTACTGTTGGTTCTCCCACTTATAATTTATCTAAGTATATTTCAAATATTCTAAAACTTGTTTCTATTAACACCTGTTCGTTTGTTAAAAACAGTTGGGAACTTAAAGATATTTTAAAAAACATTATTGTACCAAAAAGTCATTCTATAGTTTCTTCAGATGTAGTGCCCATGTTTGATAGCATTCCGCTAGATCTTGCTTTAGATTGCATTGAAGAAAAACTTATTTTAAATCATAACTTAACAAAAATAACAAAAAATGAATTATTAATTGCTACCAGAACAGTTTTCAATGGTGTTGTTTTCTCTTTTATTAATAAATGTTATCAACAAATTTCGGGTTGCCCTATGGGTTCACCGTTATCACCAGTTGTTTCTGATTTAGTTTTACAGGATGTTGAAAAAAGAGCTTTAAATTTATTAGATTTCACACCTATTTTATAAAAACGTTATGTAGATGATATTTTAGCCATTGTTCCCACTGACAAGATTGAAGCTTTCTTAAATGTATTTAATAGCATTGAAGATTGTATAAAATTTACTCATGAACGGGATATTAATAACGTTATTAACTATCTTCATTTACAAATCATTAAAACTCAAAATGGTGGTTTACTAAACAACTGGTATAAAAAACCTTCTTGCTCTGGCAGGTATCTAAACTATAATTCTCATAATTTATTTGGTAATAAAATTGGTTTAATCAAAGGTTTAGTAGACAGAAGTGTCAAATTAAGTGATGTACAATTTAGAAAAGAAAATTTAAATGAATGAAAAACCACCTTAGTGCATAATAATTACCCGCTTGATTTTGTTAATGACATTATTACAGAACGCATTTTGAGATTTACCATAATAGTAGTAGAATAAAGAAAAATAATAAATGGAATGACACTGACAATAAATTCAAATTAAGTGTTACTTTACCTTACATTCAGGGTTTATCTGAACGGTTAAGGAGTTCAATTAAAAAATTTAATATTAATGTTTATTTTAAAATCACAAATACTCTTGACAGTTATTTATTGAAAAAGAAGGATAGTGATTCCATTGAAAAATTATCTGGTGTTGTTTATCTGATTAAATGTAAATGTCGCAATAAAGTCTATATAGGTGAGACTGGCCGGAGATTAAAAACTAGAATTGCTGAACACAAAAGAGATTGTGAAGTTGGGAATTTTAACACAGGTTTGTCACAACATTCATGGAAGTTTAGTCATTATTTTGATTTTTCTTTTAAAAATATTAAAATATTAGCTACGGAAAAAAACACTTATCAACGACGCATCATTGAGTCCATTTTTATAAACAAATTTCACAATATTTCTGTTAACTTACATACTGAAATTCTAAACATTAATCAAATTCATCAAAGTATATTAAAATAATGCGTTTTCTCATCAGAGGTTTCAATGAAAACTTAGCTTAGTAAACGCACATTACGTATACTGTCTTATTGTATCTACATATTGTCAATTTTGTCTCGTCCTTCCTAATCATTACAAAGATTTATCTTCAATATTTTTAAGATGTAGTTCTTTTAAAGTGAGTGAAGTCTTTAATTTTTAGACTTCTATAAACAAATTAATAGTATTTTAAAATTTTGACTACAAAATTTTTTTTTTACTTGAATTTTATTCGAAAAGTGACATTTTTCTATGTTTCCTTTTTCGATGTTTGTTTTACTCTTCGAAATCAATCTTATCTCAGGTACAAATTTACGTTAATTATTCTTTTTATTTTAATTTTTCTGTTTAATATTGATAACTTGAAGTATTAATGTATTCAGGTTTAAAAGCCTTTTGAAAAAGGTACGCAATTGTACCGAAACGTACGTAAAGGATGGAGAAAGGTGTTTTAATGAATAAATTTTGAGTTGGAAAGTGGTTTTTGGATCATTTTTTATTTAATGTTTATGTGGACAGTAAGACATAAAAAATTTACAAACTAACATTCTTATTAAAATTTTATGTTGAAAAGTCAGTCACTCCTCAAGCACCCTAACAGATATTTCGTATCTACGGTGCAGCGTACGTCACAGAGTAGAGCCAGATGCTGAGCCAGCTCTGGCCTCTGTCATACGTGCCAGACGTTGCTGCTAGGGTCTTCAGCCACATTCTGCTCTATCATTTCTTTGAAGCAAAGAAATTTTCTTTGCTTCAAATAAGTTTTTTTCAGTGTACCGCATATTTTCCTAAATGAACAACAGCATTCTTTCAGCTTAAATTAAAATTAACATTGTTATTATCTTAGATATTAAATTTAAAAAATTCACATAATTTAAAACCTTAATAAACCTGAAACAGAAAATTTTTAGGAATTATCGACTTCCAGCAGGAATGCAGCTGGGGCCGGTCGAGTGTAAAGTACAGCGATTACCACGACGCTGCCGCAACATCGGAACTCTTAAGTCGTAAAGCTGTATTTCACCCTTGACAATGAATGCTAAAAAAATATTTCTTTTAATGAAAAATACATGGATTTTCAATTTAACAACATATTTGTTTAATATCAAGAAGTATTCAATTAAAATAAATTACGCCACCGTTCATTAATAAATTATGTATCTATTTCAGTTGAATGAATAAGCATTTATCTTAGCGAAATATTTATTTATTTGAAAGAAATAATTATTTGGAATAGTCTCCTCCGAATTCTACATTACAAGAAAACATTCTTTCAACCAAATTAATAACTATTCAAATTAAAAACATAATTCTTTTGTTGAAATAAATTTTCTTTTGTTATGAATAATTGAAGTCTACTAATCGAATTCTACTAATCGAATGAAACATTTTCTTAATCTAAGCAAATAAATATTTATATAAACACAATATTTTATTCACCCTTAAAGAAATGCTTCATTAGTATAAATGCATCAATTATTTGTACCAAAAATATATATATTTAACCCTGTAAATACTCCTTTGAATTAAATAATTATTTCGTCCATTCAAATGCGTCCTCTAATGAATCCAAAGAATCAAATTCATTGAATCAAATCAATATTCCTTTGAAGGACTAATTAAGGGGCTAGTCTAGTTTCTCACTTTCAAAAAATCGATTTTTTTTTTGCCTAATTCGATAGTATACTATTTGGAGAAAAAGTTCCCAGAGTAACTGCAAGTATGAACAATTAAATTTTATAACCAAAAATCAGTTCTCAAAACTTTAAAAGCGTTTTTCTCAAAACTGCATTTTCAAAAATGGCTGCAGCTCTAGCTCAAAGAAAAATTAACGAATCGATTTGAAATTTGGCATGAATATTCGTAACATGTTTTTACATACCATGAACTAGGATCTTTTCGATATTTCAAAAAATATAAATTTGCCGAGCAAAAAACGAACGTTTTTTTGGTGAAAATTACAATTTTTTGTTTTCAAAACGCTGCCATTTTTTTAATTCTCAATATTTTCAAAAGATCCTTGTTCATGGTACGGGGAATGTAATCTAGTTTAACGTGAAAAAAATAATTTCAGATAATGGCATTCTGAAGACCTCTACAACTGCAGCCGATTTACAACTTCATTTTTGGATGACTCGACATCGGAGTGTATAACTCGGCTTACAGTTGATATTTTTTTATCAAATCTTGTGTATGAACTTGTCAATAGTATCTGAATTTATCCTCAAAATTGTAAAATATTTGACCGCATGGTTTTTTTTATGAGTACCGAAAAATCACCTCCATTTTCCGCCCGAGAAACTAGACTAGCCCCTTAAATTTCAATGAATCTAAACGTTTTGAGTGATTGAAATCATTTTTTCGAATGTACGAAATACTTATCTTATTCAATAAAATACAGCCAAGGAATTCATTTTCTTAGATTAGATCATCGAAAGATACGTGTCTAGCTCAACTAAAAATTACTGCTATGAAATAATATTTTTTCGATTCTAAGAAATAGGTCTCAAGTAAATGCATTTACTTGGCTCCAAAAAATTTGTGTACAGTTTAATAAAAAAAGCCTTGAATCAAAGAAACCCAGGTGCGAATTTGGGTTGGCAGCCGACCGTCGGCCCAACTGTGGCCCAAGGTTGGCTAGACTCTCGTCTAGGCCTTGACAAATTGGTTCAAAATAACCATAAAAATACGGTCGACCAGACTCTGGGTGATGGTCGGCCCGACCATTGGCGTAATATTATACAGTTCAAGTAACCTTTCTGCTGCCGATCATCGGCCCAACTCTGGCCCTAGGTTGCGTCGACGGTCGTTTAGGCATTGGCAAATTGGCTCAAAATAACCATAACACTACGGTCGGCCTGACCATGGGCTCAATATTATCCAGTGCAAGTATTCTTTCTGATGCCAACCGTCAGCCCAACTCTGGCCCAAGATTGGATCGACCGTCGTTTAGGCTTTGGCAAATTGGCTCAAAATAACCATAACGCTACGGTCGGCCCGACCATCGGCGTAATATTATACAGTGCAAGTAACCTTTCTGCTGCCGACTGTCGGCCCAACTCTGGCCCAAGGTTGGGTCGACGGTCGTTTAGGCTTTGGAAAATTGGTTCAAAATAACCATAACACTACGGGCGGCCCGACTCTGGGCGATAGTTGGACGGACCATCGGTGTAATATTATCCAGTGTAAGAAATCTCACAAGGTTGAGTCGACGTTCGTTTAGACTTAATCTGTAGGGGATGTATTTAAAAAACGTATGGAATTGCAACATAACCTCACTGTGCTTAGAAACAAGCAACTGCAATCATTTCAAAGAAATCTCCTTATATCAGGTTAAAAAAATTCCGAAGTACTGACGAAGACATTTGCGAATAAGTCGCAAAATTTTGGAAAATAAGTCGAGTTTCCGAAGTAATTTTCCAGGAGAGAATTAATTTAGGATTGATGACGCCTGTGTTGTCGAAAAATCTTGTGAGGAGGATAAAGATTTAACGGTTTCAATGGCAGACGATTTGGAGTACGTATAATGGCTTGAAACATTGAGAGGTATACATAAAAATCCATATAAAAAACTTCTAGTTCACATGTATTTCAAGCTTTTCAATTATCAGAGTTCAAACCATTTTTCCCGTTGCTACGAAAATTATGGCAATTTTTACGTATGTATAGTTCATTGTTTTGCCTGCAAATACGAAATTAAAAGAAAAACCTGAATTTTTGTTTAATTTATAATTTATTTAAAATGAGTAAAAATTACTGTTTTTTTTTAAGATTTGATTAGTTTAGTTAGTTTGGGTTGTGATAGAGAAGAAAGCCATATACTGTCCTAGATAAAGTGTATACCCAGCAAAAGAAACAAAATTGATATGGATTGGGGCGAATTAACATTTTTGTAATGCGCTTGAATCCCCTTTTTCTGATTCGTTGAAACGCATTGGGACGCACGTAGATAAATTGGGACAGCGCGAATTGAATGCGTGTGAACTCATATGAATACGTAGTCAAGGTCAATTAGAAAAAAAAAAAAATTAAAGTGCATGCGTCGAGACTTGAAACAGCAATCCGTCGTGTATCAGTCTAGAGTACCCGCCACTGAGCTACGAGACAAGTTACTAAACATTTATAATAAATTCTATATGCCCCGCACGTTGGTTTTTCTGTTACGCATTAAATTGTATAAACCCGAGTCGAAATTTAGGCCCTACTTTGAAGCTACAGCTCCTTATTAGAACCTGCTTTGAAGCATTTAAACCTATAGCCCCTACTTTAAGGTTTTTACTCCTAGAGAATGAAACATTAGAGCCTCCTTTGACTCCATTTGAAGCTACAGGCCCTACTTTAAATATTTAGAAGCTACAGTTGGAATTGTAATACAATTTTTATAAAATCTATTACCCTTTCGACTTTCGTGTTTAGAATGCCCAAGAACTTGAATACAATTATTGTCTTCCATCCATAGTGTAGCGGAACCTATTTGTATTTTTATGATTCAGAGCTTAATTAAGACTCATTTAATAAGGTTCACTAAAAATAGCGTATTATTTTAGGTTTACCTAGATAAAATAAAAATTATTTTATTCAAGTTCTTTGTCATTTATTGGCAGTGCAACGTATACCTGATTATCAATTTTCATAAAAATACAGACTTTCATAAGGTTTTCAACAGGAATAGCTGCAACAGTGTTTATTTCGTGACATTTATGTAAAAATTGGATGCTGTTATAACGAGCATTATCGCCTTCAGGAATATACGGTAATTTTATGATTCTTAGTTTAGCTTTAGAATATAATAAGCTTATAAAATCGTTTTTGAGGACACATTCAGTAGGAGTGTCCAAAAACCCCGTATCTCGATCAAATGGTTTTTTAATTTTCTTTAAATAAAAAGCCAAAGTTTTTGCATTATCGATTTTTTGTTATTATATACTATTCGATAGCAAAGTACTAAATATATATTTTTTCGGATGAAAAACACCCGAAAGATTCGAGTTACGCGAAAGTTTCGAGAATCCTAAAACTTCAGAAAACCCCTACTCGCATTTTTGGGCTTTTTGTACCGCTCTAATATTTATAGTGCCTAGTGAACACGTAAGTTGATAAAATTATAAATGGAAACAACTTTTATAATAACTATTAATTGTCAAATACTTTTACGTTTACATGTTAGTTCGAAGTTACAAACGTCTATTTTGACGAGTTCTTATTTTGCTATTGCAATGAAAAAAGGTTCCTAGAGACATTTACAACACCTGTTTTACCGATTTTAGCAGTAATGAAGTATCTGTAAGCAAAAAGGAAAGGATTCTTTCTGAAAATGTTAATTTTCTTACAAAACCGTTGCTATCATCCCAAGTAGTCAGAAAATAATATAAACAAGATTTTCGACTTGCGAAAGACAACCAAATTTGGAAAGCACAGACAAAAAAATTAAATAAAAAATTGTTGGATTAGCTTCTGAAATTTTTTTAAAATGAATCTAATTTCTTAAGGAATTTTCCGAATAGGTTGATGTGAACGATAACGATATTTGACAAATAAGTTTTCAAATTAGATGATAAAAAACACTACAAACAAAGAATTGTATACTTTATGAGTTTTGTTTCAATATTAATTTTCTGACGTATAGTTGATAGTAAAAGTATTTCTGCAGAGAAGGGAACTCAAAATAAAAATTTATAACCATTAACGAAATTACGGCTCAACGTATATTTGCGCATACTCTACTTTAACAGTGCAAACTTGTTATAATAACTTGTAGTAGTATAATAAAAATTATTTCACAACTTTTAACTCATGAAATTTATATGTTGCTTGAAAATGGCTGGAAAAATGACACGAAGAAGGAACTAATTGAATTTATTAATAAGCTGGCCTCAAATAAAAGAAAATATCGATCTGATATATCAAAGGAATGTGAAACGAAAAAACTAGCTCAAGATTCATCAACAACTTTCAATCACAATCAACAATCAGAAGCGTTCTCCAGTAGCAATAAAGAAAATTAAAAATATCTGATGTCACCAGGTTTATTATTTAATATAATATTCAATCATTTTCAGCACTTATCACAAACATTCTTAGAATTTAAAACCACCTGGAGCATATTTTTCTTCTTTAATAAAAAATACTCTTCATTTTATATGCACGCTTATACTATTATACCTTATTCTGATAATTTCCCAGTTTCTATCGATAATAATAATTCATTAATATTTGGACGAAAAATGTACAATGACGTATAAAAAATATGTTTCCCATATTTTATTATATTAATAAAATATTCCAGTCTTCTTTATGTATATATATATATATTGTAACCCCCGAGTTACAAGGAATGCCTAAAAATAGGCAAACAGTGTATCTCCTGCGTGATCCTGACTAAAAGCAGCATCCCACAGGAGAAAGTCTAAAGCGCAGACGCTGGGACTCCCACTCAAAAGCCATTGCGTAAGCGTGGGCGAGCAGAGTGGGAAAACTGGAAATAAAAAGCGTTTCCAGAGCGAAAAACGGGATTCTAGATCTCGCAGCTGAAAAGCGCGGATCGCAGGGTAGAAGCCTTGCAAGAAGACTTGGAAGAATTTTCTTTCGAATCTTGTTGCGCCTTGACTTTTACCCAAGAGGAGTACGGTAAAATACTTGGCTTAAAAACCCAACTATTTTAAAGTATCTTCCGTAAAGAATAAAATTCTCTAAAAAAGAGTTTGAAGAGAGCAATTCTCTGAAAACTGTTTATAAAGGAGACTTTATTTTAAAGCGATCTCTGTTCGTCAGCTATCTAAGTGATAGAATTCTCTAGGGATTTTCGAGACAGTCATATATTTTGAGAAGTGGCATAGTCCACGTACAATATTTCGAGGCTTCCAAATTTTGGTTTACAAGCGATAATAAACTCACTTTGTCCGCAAGCAGAACGAGGGGTCATACCGCTCCGCCTGGTTAGTAAGACGAAGTGAGCGAGACGCAAAAGAGAGAGAAAATTCTCTATATTTTAAAAGGGACTTGAAGAGTCCAGTTTACTGAGATTTAAAATAAAAGTTTTCTACAAATAGAATTTTGCTCGAGAATCCTCGCTTTCTCGCTTCCGCCCTCAGCCTAGAGACAATAGGTCGCTACCTGTGGTGCGACATTCCAGAGCCCATCTGTTGGCTAAGAACGTGCTCGTACAGCACCCTCCTAGCTGAGGATTCATAAGACCTGATAGGCAGGCTGTAAAACCATAAATGGTGATAGTAAAAGAGAGTTGTCAAATCATCTCATTTTGCATGGTGGGCTATAATTACCCTTGATTTTATTTACTAATATAGATTTATTATTTGAGGCTCGGGCCAAACGGATGTTTCCGATTATCTAAAGAGCACCTGTTTCGTAAAGAGTAACTCTGGAGGTCAACGACCTAAAAAAAGGGAATAATAAAGAGATGTGCAAAAGCATTTTAATCTCTAGAGGACACTTTAGGCTTTAGGAAGCAAGTGCATCTTTCTAGAATTTTATAGATTTCTAAGAGCGATCAGATAAAAGAAAAAGATTCTAAAAAAGGGATTAATAAAAATAAAATAAAATCCAAATTGATTTACCATTATCGAGCAAATAGGCTACGATTATTATATTCTCCTAAAATAAATAAAAAAGGAGATTGAATTAGTTTCGATAAAACGCTGCTCAAGCAGTTTCTATGTATTAAAGCCAAGAGCTAAAGTTTTGAGAATATTCTATAGAATTATAAGTGTATCTCGATTATTTTGTGTTTCCTAATTTCAACAGACTGCCCGTAATGCAGATCCTTAGATTTTAAGTTGTAAGTTGCTATAAAGAAAAGAGAGAGAGAGAGATTTTAAGGCATTTTTATGCACCTGCCCGATGTGCAGATTTATATTTTTTTACTCGGATTGCCAAAGATTCAAGAAGTTTCACTAACGAATGAATATCATTTTGCGGATTCTCTGATAATTCAGCGTGATTATTATTAATTTACTTAGGGACTAGAAAACATGCATGGTAAAATTAGGATAGCTTAGGTTTTTTTGAATAAAAAGCACGATTGTACATGAAAAGGAATCTTATTCTTTCTCCTAGAG
>CAKNWT010241208.1:0-10110 GCA_932066315.1 Andricus coriarius
GCCTTAAAAACAGCGGATTTAAGCTTATACACCTGGTATATATATTTTTTTAGATTCCTTAGGAATTAAACCGAAGGGCCTATGACAAAGACACCGAACGCATCCTCGGGTTGCGGATAGAGGGTCCCTGTACCAAGGGTTTCTGCTGAATATGGTTACAATAATTAATAAGCAGTCGCGGACAATTGTCCAGGGATGGCCCCGAAGGAATAACTTGTGACAACCGTGCCGAAAGCTGAATGGCACCTGGGTGACGTGTCTCAAACGGTGAATCTGGGATACCGGGCGACCTCTGAGAGTATGCAACCTTATCCTTGCATGCGGGACTCTACGAGGATGGACGAACCCTTTTCTCTATCTGCGCGTGAGAACAACAATGAGAACACCAAACATGGTTGTAGTAAGTGCGGTTCAAAAAAATCGAATGCGCAGGGCTCCCGTCAATGGGTCGGACAACAATGCCGACCATCCTAAAATTGGGGGTGCTGAAAATAATTTAGATGGAAACACGACGACCATCCGGCGAAGCGGCCACATTGAGTGGACAAATCGACTCAGAGACGACCTGCTGGAGTGCTGTGATACCAGTATGGCCCCTGAACGGAAAGGATACATGGCACAACTTCATACTCTGTGGTGCGAGAAACACCCAGAGCTCTCGCATTTTTCGCACAAACGTCTGCGAAACCGCGCCGAGGAACTCCGAAAATGGGGTTATATTAGCGGAGCGCCTACTCAACAGCAGCCAGAAGAAGCCGACAACACAGAAAGAGAGGCGACACTGAGAGCAACCGCGAGCAGACATCCAATAGAGTAAGAGCGACGCTTCAGGACCCTGAGAAACATCAACATTCAGGTTTCTACTAAGCCCGCAGATCTGGCTGAACTGGATGACGAGCTTCGTGGAGAGTTTTCCGCAGAACCTGATCTGGAGACTATTAATTGTAGTGTGCATAATGCAGCGAGAGCTTTGGCAGATGCAAACCGTAAAACAAAACCAACGGTTGATCACAAGACCAAAAGACGAATGCACCAACTCAGCACAAAGATAGGCTGGGCCAGACAGTACGCGTCCCGCATTCATTGTGTGATTGACTAGATAACATCTGGTAGGACTTCCACTGCCAAGGTTCGACAGTTCGCGCGTGAGCTGCGGATCTGTCGTCACACACTTAATAAGTCAAAGCTACTGACCATCAGGCAGCATATTGTGGACAGAATACGAGTACTATCTAATGCTAGGAGTAGTCTAGAGCTGAGAGAGAGGTGGGGCAGAGAAAATCGATAGTTTTTGTCTGACCCATGTCGACTCTACCATGACCCTCCAATTACAGTCGACCACCCGTACACACCAGATGAGGTCGAGGCATTTTGGAGAGAAGTCTAAGAAGTCCAGCATCCACTAAAAGAACACTCGAAGAATATAAATGGCTTTAACAGTAGGGGTACCGAGGGCCGTCAATTGACGGTTTTCATTTTCATTCTTTGATTATGTCCGTAATTTTTGGAGTTGATCTTTTCCGCTTCATGACTTTTATTTATTTGTCCCTTTGAATATTCTTCTCGATTTTGAGAGTTTTTAGTCAATGCGTTTTCTAAATATCGTATTGTTCACCTGCTTGTACCGCGACTCGTCAATTGACGGCATCGTACGAGTGAGTAACCGTAACGTGTGCCAAAGCTGTGAGCGAAATCAGTGATAGTGACTTACCTGTGGGCATAAATTCTGTCTTTTTCTTCTCATCATTTTTGGCAGTGTACCATTTATTTTCATAATTTGTTATCATATATCCGCCGAAAAGATTCCCATAAGAGCGCTGGGCCTTTATACATCTGTTGTGGTGACCATAACAGTTGTAAGACTTGAAATAAACTTAAAGCAATATAAGTAACAAAGAGCATCACAATGTATCACTTTATAAAAGCTTTAAATACGAAAAAAATAGATAACCGTCAAATGACGGCTCGCGGTATCCGGAGGGGGGCCGGTCAGTCCGGTACCCCTAGTGTTAAGGAGCTGTGCAGTGCCCTCATAACGCCTGCGGAGGAATGCCCACCTATCACCACCGGGGAGGTGAAAACTGTATTAAGAGGCATGAAGAACTATTCCGCTCCGGGAGCAGATGGTATCAAGACCTTCTGGTGTAAGAAGTTTCCTTCAACCCACCAGCATCTGGCCCGCATTTTCACCTCATATCAAAAGTCGAAAGAGCCTATTTCGGAGTAGTTGGTAGAAGGGCGCACAGTGCTCCTGCCGAAGACGGGCAACTCAGCTGACCCTAAAAATTACAGGCCAATAACTTGTCTGAACACACTGTATAAGATCTTCACAGCTATCCTAAATGATAGGATTGTTTGGACAATTGGACCTGTGTGGCGAGAGATGTACGAACAACGTGGCTCAAAGAAAGGCGTAGCAGGATGTTGGGAAAACCCGCTCATCGATATTGTAAAGACGCAGCATTCTATCAGCGTTACCTGTCGATGGCCTGGATTTATTAACGGAAAGCTTTTGATTCAACCTCCCATAGACCATGAGCCCTCTCCTCTTTTGCCTCACATTATTGCCACTATCTCTCGCACTTCTCCATTCCGAAGGGTACCTCTGCGGCAAACCTGGAAATCGAAAGCATAAAGTCACGCATGTATTTTACATGGATGATCTTAAGATATATGCGAAAAATCAAGAGAAACTATATCTAGCTCTAGATATTGTCAAAAAGTACAGTCGCGAAATTGGAATGGAGTTCGGGTTAGAGAAATGCGCCAAGGTTTATTTGGAGAAAGAAAAACTTAATGGAATCCCGGAAGACCCTGAACTCGTCGACAGAAGCTCTATACGACACCTTGGTGCTGGAGAGACCTATACATACCTGGGCGTTCCACAGAGCCTCAATCAGGGCGTGACATGTATAAAGGATACTCTCCGATGCCGATACAAACTCTATTCATTTGGAGTGGTTCCATGGACGAAGAACGAGCTCAGATCACTCGATATCGGGTCGCGAAAGATTATGCTTATGAACAAAAGCATGCACCTTGAATCTTCTGTGCCGCGACTTTACATCTTACACCGTCAAGGTGGTCGCGCAATACTAAATCTTGAATGTCTTCAAAACAGGATTATTTTGAGTACAGCAGGTATAGTCGCAAATGGACCCTCTCCTTAAAATGGGCAGGAAACACGAACAAGTGGGCAAAGGGGCGTTTCTCTACAAAGCAGCGAAGGAGGCTGCTGATACACTCGGCCTTGACTTCAATATCAGGGGTGAGCAAAGTGCATCATTTCTCAGTTATCTCGAGTACTCACTCCTGAAGGTCCGCATTAAGAAAGCACAGGAGAAAACCTTCCGCGAACATCTTCTCGAGAAGAATATGCACGGCATCTTCCACAGAAATGTGGAGGATCTGTCGATGTCGTGTGGGCTAACGTTTGCTTTCATTCAATCACCTGGATTGAAGTCGGGCCCGGAGAGTTTAATTTTGGCACGCCAAGACGGAGTCATTTCAACTCTAGCATGCCGTCGCCAGATTTTGAGCCAAGATATTCCCGATGATACCTGTAGAGCGTATCATGCACACCCCGAGCATCTAGGACACATACTATCTGGTTGTCCAACTCATGCGGGAACGACCTACATCCAGAGGCACAATGCGGCACTAAGAGTGCTTTATTACCATCCCTGTCACTCTTGCTGCATCAGCCCAAATACTGCTCCGCTAAACGCTCCTAGGGAAATAGAGTCAGTTGTCGAGAGTGAGAAATGTCAGATATACTGGAACTTCATATTCTCGACAATAGTTTCTGTTGCGCACTCGAGATCTGACATAGTTCTTCTGGACTTCGAGAAACTAACCATGTTCGTTATCGAATTTTCGGCACCAGCTGACAAAAACGTCATAGCCAAGGAGAATGAAAAGAAAGAGAGGTATAAATAACTTATAAGGGAGTTCCGACGGCTATACCTGGAATATTTCGTGAAGCTAATCGTCTTGATCGTCGGCGCTCTTGGAGGTGCCAAGGTTTCACTGGTTAGTAGCCTGAAAAGCATCCTTGCGTGTCAAGAAAATGCTAAGACACTTGCGGGGCAAATTCAGAAGGCGGTCTTCCTTGGGTTGCTCCGTGTGCTCAGGGTGCACAAGACTTTTTCCGGATCGTCGAATTGAATTCGCCGCAGACTGTAACCACGTATCTCATGGTCGTATGCAAGGAATTAACGGAATTCAAAGAATTCGCGGAATTCACAGAATTCGCGGAATTCAAAGAATTCACGGAATTCAAAGAATTCACGGAATTCGAAGAATTCACGCAATTTAAAGAATTCACAGAATTTACAGAATTCACGGAATTCATAAAATTTAGGGAATGCAAGTTATTCATGGAATTCAATAACTTTACGAAATTCACGGAATTAATGGAATGCATGGAATTCACAGAATTAATAGAATTCACGGAATTCACGGAAAGAATTGCATTCATAGAAGTGACGTAATTCATGGACTTCACGGCATTCCCTAAATTCGTGGATTTCACGGAATTCATGGAATTCGCGGAATTCATAAAATTCACGGAATTCATGGAATTCGCGGAATTCATAAAATTCACGGAATTTATGGAATTCGCGGATTCATAAAATTCACGGAATTATTGGAATTCACGGAATTTACGGAATTCGCAGAATGTGTGATACAGGTATGCACAGGCGATTACTCCTCGTGTGATTGCAGAATTTGGCTTCAGCACTTCGTACTCGGCTCATGCTGCAAATTTCACACTCTTCGGCAATCGCTTATTTAACGCACTTGTATCACCAATAGCTATTTCGGTATTTCTTACATTTTTCCCTCGAATTAGGGAAATTTCAGTCCTGTCTTGGATGATATTTTTGATACCCTTCTATTCACTCTCGCCTTTTATCTTCACTAACATTAAAGCATTTACGTTTACTTCATAGAAGGCCCGAAGAAAATATGCTGGAATTTATTAACTACTTTCCTAAGTGCGTTTGAGATATGTGGGACTCTCATCAAAACCAAACCGCCTAACCTCAGATTAATTTTAAATTTTTTCTTTTGTTATTTAGCTCTTGATTTTGCCTTCCTTTCATTGTCTGTCTTGCATTTTCAAGTCGTATTTCAGTCGGACTCGGAGATTCATCATTTGCTTCTAAAATCTCGGCAATTTGATATCTTCGGCTTTTCCCAAAGTAGATGTCGTAAAGAGAAAGTCGAGACAAAAATGAAGGAAGGAGTTGTTTTCTCTGTATCATCATTCACCATCCAGGATCGGCGCTATGAACGACGAGGAAACAAGGCAGATTGGAGGCGCACAGGTAAAGGCGCAACTGTGGGTTGTTTACCAGGGGTGGAATGTGGGTAAGATCCCTGCATTTTAAATCCTGTACCTAGTGTGATTCAAATCTCACCGCCCAGAATTCGTCGCAGTACCACTATTACCATCTCTTGGGTATAAGGGTCCCGAAAATACCCTACATCCGCCATGACACTACGAGAATGCAAAAGATACATCTTGACTACCTGCACAAGAGAAGAGAAATTTGGTGGCCTAGGAACTGACGAGAGAAGCGTGCTCATGGTCAGTAGTTGGTCGAGCTTCGTGAGAAACATTTTATCGCAGAAGAAGTCTATTTCATTTTCTTTCCTTATCGTCACAGAGTGGTAGTTTTTCGAATTTCTATTGTTGTTTGCTCGGTGGACGCAGAGAAAAATTGGCTCATTGAATGCACCAGGGCGGAAGTGTCGCTCTGACTTCGCTTGGTGTTTAGCTTTAAAATCTTTTGTAAATTTTTATTTTAAAGTGTCAAATTTGGTGTTACGAATATTTCTTATTAACCTCTTAGATTTATCATTTATAGGTGAGATTTTGAGGAATCTGCGACACTCTCCAAAAATGCTAGGTCACTAGCAACTATAGCCAAGGTTGAGCTATTCAGGGACAAACACACTATATACTGGAGGAGAGCCAGGAGTAATCCTGTGCACTATTACGTAAAATGGTGTGCTGATTACGTAAAAGTAGGGTTGAGGCTGTGAGAGCCCCTGACGCTTGGGTGACCTCGTTGCGTCTCCTTGTGAGCCTAGGCGTGACCTAAAAGCCCTGTCCGTACGGCGAGGTCCGCCGCCACGCTATTGGCCGATATTTCTGACTTACTGATGCAGTTACTGTCCGTGAGTGTTGAACATTTCCCTCCAATCACGAAGCAGTGCCAAGGGATATGCCTCCATTCGACAGAGGGGGCTATCTGCGAGACCTATCTTATGTCTGTGATAGTCAAGCTTTCCAGGACCTATAAACGTTTCTATGAATTCGTTTATCGCGAGCTTGAGTATTTCCTTCGCCAAGTAATTTTAATTTCCTAAGATTAAAAACAGAAGTTTTGGCCGTCAAAACTACCAATTACTATAAAAACGAGGCAATCTGTCGATCCAAGCAGTCAACAGCGCGCGATTTCTAAAATCGTAAATTTATGCGAAAGCAGTAACAAATAGGAAATTTTAGTAAATAATTAATATTTGATACAGCTTGCCTTCAATATTGGTAATAAAATAAGTAAACATGATAATTAATGATTTTATTTTATAAAATTTATTCAATAGTTCAACAAGAGGTAACTATATGTATAATAATTTGGCTCTGCGCTTTGGCCTGATTTTTGGAACACATTTAAAGGTTCTTTTTTTTTTAAATTGAAATGTTTTAAGTTAATTAACACAAAATTTACAGATTTGGTAAAATAACTTATAGCATTACACTGGAGGTGTGCTCCAGTAATGCCAATGTGGGTAGTTCAAATAAATAATTATTGAAAAATGCACAATAATCTATATAAATTGTACAACTTCTGATTTTAGACCAGAAAAAAATTTATAACACATATATTTTTTAAATAACAGTTTATTTTCTTTGGCTTCCAAAGGAAACTTATATTTCACAAAACATTTAATTTCAGAAGAAATTGGTTGAAAAACTGATTCAATTTAATTGTTTATAATGTTTTGAATATTTGTATCTATTCTCATAAGAATTCATATAATAATATAACTTGTAAATACATAAATTATCATAACTGTATTGTAGTTATGATTCGAATACTTGGGAAGGAACAACTAAAACATTGACAGTAAGCTGATTGCAACAATCGATTATTGAGTTTCCACATGATTTTGATGGAAATGTGTTTAAATAAATTTCAAAAAAATAGTAACAAAAATGATGAAAAAGTACTCAAATTAATATTTGAGTATTCGAATCATAACTGCAATACAGTTATGATAATTTATGTATTTACAGGTTATATTATCATATGAATTCTTGTGAGAACACATAAAAAATGTTTTAAAAATTATAAACAATTTTTTTGAATTTCTGTTTCAACAAATTTCTTCTCAAATTAAATTTTTTGTGAAATACAAGTTATTCTTCGGAATACAAAGAAAACAAACTGTTATTTAATAAATATATGTGTTATCAATTTTTTTCTTCTCTAAAATCAGAAGCTGTACAATTTATATACCAACTGCGGCCAACCAGGTCCCAGTGTATTCTTATCCACCAATTGAATCAAGAACCTCAAAATCAAATCAGCTTTGATAAACGTTTTCGCTTGTGAACATTTGAAACATTTTAGGCATAGGTTTGAATTTGAAACACGTGATGGGTGATAGGAATCGAACGCAAACCAGTATATATTTAACCCTTAGAGAGAACCGGGGGTCTAGCGGACCCCACCCCAAGTTCGATCTAATTTGTAACATACTAAAATTTTCAATTGGGACTTGATGTGCCATCTGTCAGTAGTTCGGGGTCCTAATTACATAAACATACGGTTGGCGTAGCAGTTACTCTTTTATTCGCAGTTTGGAATCCGACGAAATCGGACGCTTCAGAATCGTGGGGTCCAGAGAACCCCGTGTACTCCGAGTGTTATGGGGCCGAGGTGTACTCTCTAAGGGTTAAAGTCCAGCTAAATGAATATACACGGATACATATACAGGGTGTTTTTTTTAACTTGAGACAACGAAATATCTCAAAAAATACGCATCCTACGGAAAAAATGTCTGGAATAAAAACTTTTTATTTTCGAGGGGGAAAAAAGATTTGTTAAAATTTACCCCACCCCCACCCCCAAAGGAGGCAGGGGTGGGGGTAACTTTGTAATTTCAAATGGCAACCCCAATTTTTTATCACAGATTCAGATTCTCCTTTACGAAATACGTAAGTTTTATTCGGAAAATTTGTTTCGATTCGCGATAGATGGCGCTGCAATTGCGAAAAATGAAATTGTTGACACTACTTTTAGCTCTACCCAGGAATAACGACGCGGACGTAGTAGTTGTCTATTCCCTTCGGGGTGCTTAATTTCGGTGAGTCCCCTTGCCTCTCACCATCCATCGGGGTGCTTAATTTCGGTGAGTCCCCTTGCCTCTCACCACAGGGATGCTTGATTTCGATTAATTATTTTACAATAAGTGCTCAAAATGGTGTCCTCGCACTTCGATGCACTTGTTAATCCGAGCTTTGAAAGATTCCACACAACTGCGAATTGTGTCTGGTGATATTTGTGCACAAGCAGACCTGATTCGCTCGATCATGTTATCACGAGTTGTGGGCACTTCTTGATAGACGCGATTCTTTAGATAACCCCACAAATAGAAATCCGGCGCCGTAAGATCTGGCGATCTGGCAGGCCAATTTTTCTGGACCTCCTCTACCGATCCATCGTCCATTGAATTCGCGATTGAGTACTTCCCTCGCGATTGCCGCATAATGTGCTGGACAACCGTCATGTTGAAACCACATGTTGTGTCGCACTTCCAAGCTTAGGTCTTCCAGCAATATTGGAAGTTGATTTTCTAAAAAGTTACGATATTTTTCACCGTTCAAATTTCCATCAATAAAATACGGACCGATAAGTTGATCTCCAACTATTCCACACCAAACGTTCACAGACCATGGACGCTGATGCTCAACTTCACGCAACCAATGTGGATTTTCTACACTCCAATAATGCATGTTGTGCCGATTAACGTTACCATGGTTTGTGAAAGACGACTCGTCTGTGAAGAGTACTAGATAAAAGAAATTCGGGTTTCCTTGTATCTGCTGAACCGCCCATTGACAAAATGTCACTCGGTTCTCAAAATCATTGCCATGAAGTTCTTGATGCAGTGAAATATGATACGGATGATAATTATTACGTTTTAATACCTTCCAAACACTGGATAGAGACATTCCGGAATCGCGGCTTAGTTGTCGAGTACTAACATGAGGGTCATGAGTGACTGCAGCTAAAATTGCAATTTCATTATCAACTCCAGTGACTGTTACTTGACGCTTCCTTTTTTTCGGTTGTACACTTCCGTCAGTGATGAAGTTTCGGACAACCCGGTAAAAAGAAGCGCGTGAAGGAACACTTTCTGGAAAGCGTTGAGCATAAAGCGTGAGAGCATCATTGATATTCCTGCCACTTTCTCCATAAATGAGAATCATTTCAATCTTCTGTTGCTGAGATAGAATTTCCATTGTAAAAGTAATGAAGTAAGGTAATGAGGAAATACAACGACACCCAAACCAACTCAAACGAACGTGACCAACAACAATAACCCAAACGAAAGCAACCAACACACCCAAATCAAATGAACACAATCAACCTTCCTAATGAATAAACGTTAAGCACGGACAGACGCGGTTATCGCTCGGCCGGAATGACGTCGAGGATTGTAGACAGTGGAGACTCGATGATGTCGTCAACCAACTGCATTCAGGAATGGTTTTCGACAGTTTTATCACATTTACTGTCCCGTTGCCAAAAGTTCAAGCACCCCGATGAATGGTGAGAGGCAAGGGGACTCACCGAAATTAAGCACCCCGAAGGGAATAGACAACTACTACGTCCGCGTCGTTATTCCTGGGTAGAGCTAAAAGTAATGTCAACAATTTCATTTTTCGCAATTGCAGCGCCATCTATCGCGAATCGAAACAAATTTTCCGAATAAAACTTACGTATTTCGTAAAGGAGAATCTGAATCTGTGATAAAAAATTGGGGTTGCCATTTGAAATTACAAAGTTACCCCCACCCCTGCCTCCT
>CAKNWT010241283.1:0-14523 GCA_932066315.1 Andricus coriarius
CACCTGCTCCCAGAGAAATCCTGCGGTTGTCCTTACGACAAACTTAATTATATATATAATTGAAAAATAAGGTTAAACAACCACCGCAGGGTCTCACGAAGCAACTGCCATCTAAAAAATGACACCGGCTCCTAGTAGGACCGCAGTGAATCACGTTCATGTCCACGTCTCACGACCGTCAGATGGGTGGTCACAGGACACGGTGAAATCCCAAAACATGCCGGCGAAACCCTCGTGTGTTTTGAGTACACTAAGCCACCCAAGGATGACAGCTTTCTGGATCCATTTCGCAAGTGCCTTGGCATATTTTTGGCACGCGGGTATGGCTTTAAGGTTACGAACCAGTGATAGTTTCGCACCCCCGATAGCACCTATCACAAGGACAATTACTTGTACCGAATATTTTGGGTACAGTCTTCGCAGCTCCCTTTTAAATTCTTGATACCTCTCCTCCTTTTCTTTCTCATTGGCAGTGATGTTGTATTCGGACGGGGCCGAGAATTCGATCACGAATATAGTTCGTTTTTTGACATCTTAGAGAACCAATGTCAGGCCTCGAGTGTGCAACGGAGACTGCTGTCCGAAAATCGTCGTTCCAGAAAATTTGGCACTTCTCGTTTTGGACAATTGACTCTATCTCCCTTGGAGTGTTCGGCAGGGCAGGGTCACGGGCAACGCCGTAAGAGCGACAAAGATGGTATTAAAGGACTCTTAGGGCCGCATTATGTCTGTAGATGTAAGTCGTTCCTGCGTGGGCGGGACACCCCGATAGTATGTGTTCCAGGTACTCAGCGTGTGCCTGACACGTTCTGCACCTATCGCTCGGAACTTCTTGACATAAAATGCGGCCACGGTATGCTAAGGTGGAAATAACAACGTCCTGGCATGCGAAAATGAAACCCTCTGTACCTGAATTAAGCCCTGATGATCTGAGGAAAGCAAAAGTTTGCTCCATCGACAAGGACTGTTTTTCTACATTTCTGTGAAAATTTCCGTGCATTTTCTTGTCGAGTAGCTCTTGATGGAATTTTTGAACTTCCGCTTTCTTCACTTCGGCTTTCAGAAGTGAAGCATATAGATGAAGTAATGCAGTTTCCTCACTTCTGATTTTAAAATTCAGGCCAAGGGTCTCGGCTGCTTGCTCCGCGGCTTTGTAAAGAAATGCTTCTTTTCCAATCATCTCGTGATTCCTGACCATTTTTAGGAGAGGATCTCTGCCATTGGCTACGATATAAGCTGTGCTTAGAACAATTCGGTTATGAAGACACTGGAGATTCAGAAGTCCGCGTCCGCCTTGACGGTGTGAAATGTATAATCGCTGAACTGACAAATTGATATGCAAGCTTTTATGCATATTCATGATCTTACGTGTGGTGACATCAAGGGCCTTAAGTTCGTTCTTCGTCCATTGAACCACCCCAAACGAGTAGAGGAAAACCGGGGCGGCAAGCATGTTAGTCGCATATATCTTGTTCAACGCTGACAGATTGGAAGACCAAATCTGTCGAAGAAGATGCTTGTATCTGCTTCGGAGAGACTCCTTTACTGATGTTACGTCCTGAATGCGGCTTTGAGGCACGGCCAGGTATGTATAGGTCTCTCCAGTGTTAAGATGTCTGATAGCACCTATATCCACAAGCTCAGGGTCCTCGGGAACGCCAACAATCTTTCCGTTCTTCATATGAATTTTCGCACATTTATCCAATCCAAAGTCCATCCCAATCTCCCCTGTGTACTTCGCGACGATATTTATGGCAACTTTGATTTTGCCTTTACCAGAGGCACAGAGCTTCATTTCATCCATATAAAATACATGAGTTACCTTATGCTCGCGCTGGGTATATATATGGAAAGAGAAGACTGGAATATTGTATTAATATAATAAAATATATTATGATTTGGACAAAAATGTAAAATGGCGTATAAAAAATATGTTTCCCGTATTTCATTATATTAATACAATATTCCAGTCTTCTTTATATATATATATTAGAGTGGTCAAAAAAAAGCGACTGTTTCAATGTTCATGGGCGCTCTGAAATTCGGATAGCCTAGGAAAAATCAGAATATGCCTATTTTTTTGTTTTGCTGTAGAGTCATTTTTCAGCTTGCTAAAAGCAATTGTTCCTCTTATGGAGTTTAACATGTAAAAATACAACTTTTTTTTCAAGTTCAAATTTTCATAAGAAGTTATCAACCAATTTATTCAATGTTGGAGTTATTTGTTGTCCGAGAGTTCAAGATGGATTTAGTCAACTTTTCATGTTTCGGAAATATTATGTAACAATTCTACAACAAGGAGAAATCTACGAGAATTTCAATATTTGCAGACTTTGGCGAACGCTTTGCACGCTTTGGTGAAGTTTGTCTACAGTGAAATTGTTACAGAGTATACTTTAAACCCCTCAGAATAAATTTTGAAAAAAACAACTGAAATGGTCAAGGTTTTATATTAAACAAAGGGGTTTGAAAAATGGGTAAAAACTGATAATTTAACTATAGGTTCACCCTTAGGCTATACATGTGAAGCGTTTATGGCGACTGTCATAAACGGCTAAGACGAACCTATTCTGTTGGAAATTCGAAATAAAAATTGACCCTAAAGAGAGTGGCAGAACTGGGCAAACCGGGTAAAGGCACGAACATGCCATAAAATCATAAGTAACTCATAACTTCGCCAAGCAGGTGAATCCTTAGAGTGGACTCACAGTTTTACCACTTTTACATTACATTAACAAACAATTTTTAAACATTTTAGCGAGCTGAAAAATGACTATAGAATAAAACAAAAAATAGGCATATTCTGATTTTCCCTAGGCTATACGAATTTCGAAGCGTCCATGCACATTTAAACAGTCGCTTTTTTTGGACCACTCTAATATATTTATAATATAATATAATATAATATATTTATAAATTAATATAATAAAATACAGGACATATTATGTATTTAATATTCCAGTCTTCAAAATATTAATGCATTGTTATTATTATTATTGTTGCCAGTGTAGAGGCTGGAGCACCAATGTGGGGTCTGGAGCGCCAATTTAGGATAGGGTCTGGAGCATGAATGTAGGTTCAAACTTAGACCCTACTTTGACGCTAATCGTGGAAAAGCGGCCGATTTCGGACATTTTTAGCGTCAAAGTAGGGTCTAAATTAAATTGAAATCGCTGCTTATTTTGAACTAGGTTCAAAGTAGGGCCTAAATTTCGACTCGGACCGACTCTCGGCTTAGCCGTCTGAACCGTTTCCAATTGAAATACATATTATTGCGTAATCACCGCATGTAAGTACCCGCACACTGCACCTTTCCACTACGCTGCTGGTGTGTTTCGGGCAAGAGTCGCAACCGTTTCTCGCCCTGCACGCTGAGAAACTGCCGGGGCCAGCAGTTGTGGGAATTACTAAACTGCGAGCGGCTAAACCGAGATTTGGGTGTACTATGTTAGCAATGTGGATTCGTAGTAAAATATGCATGAAAGAGGTACGATTAAGAAATTTAAAGTAAAAAATTTTTGCTTTGAGCCGCTGCATGTTTACTTTTCAGGAAAGAGGCAAACACTACAAATAACTAAACTACTACAGGGAATGCAAAAGAGATCCAATCATAAATGAAGGAAAACGTAAAAATGATTTCTTACATTTTGCAATATAGAATGTTTGATTACAAAGACAGGAACTTACAGTCTTCAAGTATTGTACACGGAGAAAAATGGATGATCACCCCTAACATCCAGATGTTAAGGGCATGTGATACTTCAATCGTGTTCAGTTCCCCCGGGCTTTTGTCCACAAAACTTAAAATTTGAAAAAACTGATTTCGGAGATGCTATAAAATAGAATAACGGACGTCCCCGAACTCTTTTTTTAAAGGATCATAGCAAAAAAAAATATATTCTGCTAAATAAAAATTTTCTGTATATGCACTATTTGGGGGTTAAGATCGGTTGTCAAGTCCCTGTCATTCCGATAATGTTGGTATCTGTTGTACCGAATGGCATAGAGGGCGTCCTAACGAGCATAAATTAAATTATTTATGAAATCTATTTTTTGGATTGCCTACAAACAAGCTTTGTTCCGGGACATTAGTTACTATGTTTTATTAGTTGTCCTAAGTTTTCGACCAAAACTATTGTATAGTTTGGAAGTAAAGCTGCGGGGAGATTTTTAACACACGTAACCTCAAAATACACACATATTAATCAAATTTAACAAAATGAAATTTTTTTTAATTATTCCACAACAGAAGAGTTCGGGGACGTCCGTTAGCATGTTCGCTATCATTCCCCAAATTTTTAAGGCAAAATCTTTATTATTGTAGGAAAAAAGCCGGGGGAACCTAACACTGCTAAAATCGATCATTGTTTATGTATCACATGCCCTTAAGGGAAAAACATATTTGTGACTATTGAAGCATAAGAGATATAAGCCGCTCAGAGGAAAATCGTGATAAGTCCTATGTTTTAACCCTCTGCCTGGTCATTTGACAGTTATCGTCAAACATCGTCAAATGAGGCATGTAGAAAGGGAATAACCAATAGTAGTGCTCATTTACGTAACGTGATGTGTGCAAGTGCGACAGAGCTGTATCGTACAGCTATTTCGAGGGGCACAAGTGCACCTCGGTAGCAACTTTTAAAATAATAAATAAATTATTATCAAAAAATACTCAAAATGAAGTATCAGTACTAAAGTTGAAGAATTTTTTAAAAAATTGCTCATGATTGGATAAAAAGTGACAAGTTTATGATACGAAGACCGTCATATGGAGCATAACCTCAAGATGGAAACGTCAAATTGAACAAAACACTTTTGAGTAGAAGAATTGTTCAACATTCATTAAACTTAAATTTAATTTAAGGTGACATTGTGTATTAAAACGATTGTTCGCAAGATTTCATGCAATTTTCGCGCCTAAAAGGTTATTTCATATTCTGCAATAGTACGAAGGAGTAGTTATGTTTTCGTTACAGGTAAGGAAGAAAATCATACAAAAAATTTATAATTTTCTAATTTTTAATTTACTATCCTTCTTAAATTATTTAGATTATAATTTTGTATTAAAGTACTTAAATTTTTGATTGATTATGATAAGCAAGAATTCTTCTTTGCATAAAGGTACGTCGCATTCTTCACACATGAAAATTGTTCCTTTGATTACTCCGTTCATTTTGCAGAGAAAAAATCTTTTAATACACAACGTGACCTTAAATTAAATGTGAATTAAATGAATTTTGAACAATTCTTCCACTCAAAAGTATTTTTTTCAATTTGACGATTTCTTCTTGAGGTTATGTTCCACATGGTTTTCGTGTCATAAACCTGTTACTTTTTATCCACTTTGAAGCAATTTAGTTAAAAGTTCCCTTGATCACTTGGTAAAAAAAAAACTACAAATCATGAAAGATGTCGAGTCTGCAAAATGAAAGGAGAAATCAAAAGAACAATTTTTATGTGTGAAGAATGCGACGTACATTTATGCAAAGAAGAATTCATTGCTTTTCATAATCAATCAAAAATTTAATAACTTTGATACAAAATTATAACCCGAATAATTTAAGAATGATAGTAAATTAAAAATTCTAAATTTCTAAACTTTTTGTATGACTTTCTTCCTTACCTGTCACGAAAACATAACTTCTCCTTCCTACTATTGCAGAATGCGAAATAACCTTCTAGGCGCAAAAATTGCATGCAATCTTGCAAAAAATCGTTTTAATACACAACATTACCATAAATTAAATGAATTGTGATCAATTCTTCCACTTAAAGGTATTTTGTTCACTTTGACGTTTCCTTCTTAAGGTCATGTTCCACATGATGATTTCATATTATAATTCTGTCATTTTTTATCCAATTTGAAGCAATTTTGATGAATATACCTAAACTTTAATACTGATACTTTCTTTTTAATACTTTTTATTAATAATTTATTTGTTATTAAGAAAATATGTTATTCAGGGGGCCCATGCACTTTTTTAATGGATACGATCCCGAAACTCTTGCACTAACACTCATGTACTTTTTATGGATGAGGTGGTCACGTGGTGTAGATTACAAAGTGAGGATACGCTAGTTAAGGCAGAGGGTTAACATAGGACTTATCACGTTTTTCCTGTGAGCGCCTAATATGTACGGAGATCCATCTAGGATGTTGCATTTAATGTTAGGTGTTTGCATCGGTAGATATATTAAAAGCGATTCAAGGCTATGGAACAGAATGTTCGGCACTTCGAAGGTTTTTTAAAAAGAAAAACTAACACTATTTTTAACTATTTCACTTTACATAATTATTATTGTGAACAACATAATAAATAAATTCATTAATTAAAAAATTTCAATACATTTTTTCAATGGCCAAAAACGCGCTTGCTCTCAATTTTATCAAAAACTTGACGTGGTAGAAAGATTTAGCTTGCGGGTTAAGATTCAGTAACCAGGAATCTACAGAAAACACCTACTTTTGGTAGGTTTCCAGTACAATATTTAGGCGAGCGCGTAGCGTGAGCCGGAGACGAGTACTGACAACGTACAAAAATCGAAAAAGTGTCTCTCCCCCTTGGCACAAACCATATTTTTTATAACAAATGGATGGTTTCAGGCATTTCTCCAAATATAGTCATGATTACAGTCCATATTAGATTTTAAATAAAGAAGGATGAAATCTATGTTAATTTATTCCAAATTATCAAAAATTCAATCAAAAAATTGCCGGAAATTTTTGGTAATTTGCGGTAATTTCAGAGGCGATTTATGGCAACTTACCATAAATAATACCAAACGCAACCGCGTAGATGCGTTCCATGTGCTAACATAGAACCGAGCATAGCTCCATCTTATGTTAGTACAGTGGAACGCATCTACGCGTTTGCGTTCGAGCATGCCTAGTTCGGCTGTGCTATGAAAAATATCGTATGCATCAAGGGGGAGAAATTGGACTTTCGTCGCGTGTGATATTAGTCCAAGAGCTGGTGACGTTTTTCGTGAAGTGAGAGTATAAGTCCTAGTTTGTGACTTATATATCTGGGAAATGACCCTTCTTTCGAAACCCATAAACGCCAGACGCCCTGCCTGGGGCGTTTGGGCACCTGAGCCAGGTATTCACAGGTAGCATTCGTAAAACGACAGACCGAAATTCCGGGGAGAACATCTTGAAAATTAAGTTTGAAAATGAATAATTTTCCTTGAAAGTGTGGGACCTGAGCGGGGACCGGGGGAAGAGGAAGCAGCCGCGTCAGGATAAAAGGCTGAGTGGAGGGGATAACGGCGACGGCGGCTGCTTCCTCTACCCCCGGTCCCCGCTCTGGACCCACACTTTCGAGGAAAATTATTCATTTTCAAATTTAATTTTGAAGGTGTTATCCCCGGAATTTTGGTCTGTCGTTTTACGAATGTTACCTGTGAATACTATTCTTTATGTTATTGAAAACGCCAGACCTTATACTCTCACTGCAAAATCCAAGTTTTTTTATTGATAGTTATCGTGTCTGGCAGTATGTTATCCCCAAGCTATCGGTCTGGCGATTGAATAATAATAAACTTGGGGCATCAATAATCGATCCTAGAAGAAAATTGGCTCTTATACTGTCACTGCAAATTTCCCATTTCTTCACCTGGCTCAGGTGCCCAAACGCCCCTGGCAGGGCGTCTGGCATTTATGGGTTTCGAAAGAAGGGTAAGTTCCCAGATATATAAGTCACAAACTAGGACTTATACTCTCACTTCACGAAAAGCGTCACCAGCTCTTGGACTATATGTACAGTACTCGTCTTCGACTCGTACTGTACACATCGCACTCGACATGAAAAGTCCAATTTCTCCCCCTTACTACTCAATATACTATTGTATTAACGTGTATTAAATTATTTAGATTTTTCTACCTAATACTCTTTTTTTCGGAAAAATGAGGGCTAATCCCGTATACCATGCCATCCTTTAACTCTCTGTAGCGTTTTCATCCAATTTCGTAAAAAAAATATCTTTGGGATTGACAGTGCGAATTTTACCGAAATATTTTCTCAAAAATGTATTTTAGTTTTAACTCCTGCCCTTTTTATGTTTCAGGTGAGTGACTTGTTGAGCAGCAAACCTTTTTATCGATTTTAAATTATCTTCTCTAATATAAAATGTGAGTTAATATTTTTTATTGATTATTTATTTACTTATTTTAGATTTAAAACCTAAAAAGGGCTATGTATAAAAAATTATGTTCAATAAAATCATGATATAAAACAAGATGAATACTAATTTATGAAAATTGATAATTTTACTACAAAAAAATATTAATCTTTGTTCAAATTTTAGCCGTTACTGAACTAACATTCGGCAATTATCATTTTTGAGTACATTAACAAAAAGTACGTTAATAATGGTAAATAAAAAAAATGAACAAAATAAAAATGCATTAGGTTCTAAACTTTTATTACAAAGCAGAAAACTGCAAAGAAAATTTTTTTTTCGATAAAAACTGTTTGCGATAGTCATTTTTTTTTGTCGATAATCAGTTTTTTTATCTGAGATATTTGCTATTCATAATATCTCAATAAAATTTCATCCAGTTGTATTGAATATTGTACCAAATGTTGCAATCAAAAACTTTGTATTTTTTTCTTTTTGAAAATTCTGATAAATTCAAATGACCTACCCCTCAAAGTGACCTACTCTTGCATAGTTTGCCCTGTATCTGATATCATCATTCTTAAAAAATATGTCAGCAGTTTTTTTTTAAATCTTGAAGTCCCAATTTTTCATTAATTGTGCCATTATGTAAAGCGTATATTTACCTATTTGTATTCAATATTAAAATGTACTCTTCATTAGTTTTATTTTATACCAAAGCTTTTTTTCCAATTTATTCATAAATATAGGTAAGCTTGATCCTCAATGTAGGAAAAGAAGACTCGCGTCTATACACGAGACTAATACATGAAATGGGCCATTGTGTTACCAATATGGGGTCTGTGTAGAAAAAAAAACATAATCGTGAAATGGTCAAATATCATGTTTAGCGTTAATATTGACCGTGTGACCAAACCCAACTATAACAATCAATATAGCAACCTAAGTCAATTAAACCTTACTGAACCCTATCTCTCTTTTAATTCGACGCCTCCATTTCATACTGCTCCACGTCGCGTTTTGGCGCTCTACCGCTCCTCGTCGCGTTGTTGTACCGCTCTGGGCCTGTTTTACCAAGTTTTCAGGAGAGCCAATTAAAGATTTAAATACATACCAAAATTAATAAATACGGACGAACATTGTGAAAATGGTTATAGTAAATTTCTCAAATTCTAAACTACAAATTTCCATTAAATTTTTGTCAAAACTCCTGTTAGCTGTTTTCACAAAATATAAGTATTTTGATCATTATTGAAGGAAACGAAATTTTTATGAAATAAAATTTGTAATAATTACGTTCAAAATATAATTAAAAGAATTGGTATACGTTTCAGATATAAGTATTTTTATGGATAATTTGTATGATGGAAAATATATTAATACGTATAATCTGAATGAGATTTCAAAAAATATATTTATTTATACGTTACAAATATTTAGTACTTTTCAATAAATAATGTAAAAAAATAGGAAACTCCATGAAAGGACCCCGCACAAAACCAATGGAAAAAATGTCTCCGTCAAATTGGCTGAAACTTTCAGAAAATGATGTTCTCAGCATGTCGAACAAAAGTCTGCACGGACACAACGAGATCCTGAGATAAAAAATCCCCTGATAAAAATTCTAATGTAAGTTAAGTTTTATGTCTAGCTTATTCTACGCAAAGTCCCACACTGAAAAAAATAGTTGGTTGGGACAAATTAAAAAGTAGTAGGGCCAACTACTTTAGTTTGTAATATATGCCGCTGCTATTTAACTGGTTGTGGTTACTAATTTTATTCGCAAGATTGGTAGTAGCTGTCCATACTACTTTACTTGTTGTCGTGACAACTTTCTATGGTACATGCTATTTTTAGGTAGTTGTACTTATTACTTCAATTAGTAAGTCTTACTATTAAATTAGTTAGTCTTAAAAATAAACTAGTTAATCTCACTGCTTAAAGTAGTAACTCTAACTATTACAATTAGTAAGGTTTACTACTTGAAATAGTATTCCTTACTATTAAAATTAGTAAGTTTTACTACTTAAATTAGTAGTCATTACTATCAAAACTAGAAAGTTTTACTATTAAAATTACTGGTTCGTAGACTATTGCGAACTTAGTACTTCTCAACATTGAAATTATAGTAGATTTTACTATATGGGTGATTCTCTACATACAGGGCACTTTTGTGTCTCGGACCTCTAGTAACTAAACTGAGTAGTGTTTCTTTATAAAACTTGGCTAACTGCTTCACTTTAGCACAATACAATACTTCCGTAAGAAAAAACAAGGTGACATCATCGTATGTCTTGGCAAAATACTCCCAAATACTCGGAAAATGCCCTTTTGGGATGTCTCCACGTACGCGGCGCCAAGTTTAGAGATGTGTATTTAATACATAGTGAATTATTTCTGAACTTATAATTGATAGTTTGAAAGTTTGACTCAAAAACTATTAAATTCATAGGTAATATTTAAATTTATCTGATATATTAGCAGAGAAAATTTAATTATACACGTGTCTCCCTAAATATTTTCGATGGTTACGGCAAGCGAATCTCCCATACCTTTCATCAACTTTTAATCATTTTTTAAGCCTTATCTTTTCACAATATCTAGAACAAAAGCCACACTAATTCGTCAAAACTTCATAACAAAAAATTAAGAACTTTTTTTGCAAAGTGACAAAATTTAAACCAAAATGTGGCGTATTTTTATTAGTATCGGATACCGTAACTGATACGAACTTTCATATTTCATAATAAAAATCAATGAAAAGATGAGAATTCCGTGTAGCACATAATAAAGGAGTTTTTGTCAGAAGGATTCATTTATTAATGTTGTTTTCAAAGCGTAAAAAGTAATTTTGTATGGTTTTCGGATACCATAACATCGGATGCCATAACCTGCTTTTCGCTGTCAGGGACGTCACGGAGCTTATCGAAGCACTTTTCCAAATAATTTTATAAAAAAATCACATAAATCGAGAATTAAAGTTTTTATACCTACACGTACTGCACACAAAAGATAAAGCGATTGGAGGGTTAATAATTGTAAGAGAAATAAACATTTTATTTTTAAACAAAACTATTCTTCCCTGCCATGTTACGTTTAATGTGTTAATATTTTCAGTATTGTTTTACTTTACACACAATCAGAGAAAATCAGCCGGAAAATCAAAAACTGAAAACTTTTTTATGTGCTACAGGTCCTTGAAGTGGAAATTAAGCGTGAATAAATTTAGGGCCCCTTTCTTTAAGGCCAATGGAACCTAACCATTATGAAGAAAAACAAATTTTAACATTTTTCCAAAAAAAGTTGCCCTTGCCGAAAATTCCCTGTCTGTGGAGAATCACCCATATAACATCTCATCAGTGGACACTAGAGGTGCTGAGAACTTCCTGTAGGGACCAGGACTATAGGATGTTAGCGAAAAACTAGTATAATTTCAATATTTAAAAGTACAGACTTGCAAGAGTAACAACTCTATTAAAAAATTTAGATCGATACGATAGTCTTCACAGTCTTCACTATTGCACAATTTACAAAAAGGTTAAAATTAAAATGGCGGCGATCGAGAACATGACGCGATATTTCGGTGCGAATATTGGCAGCACTGCTCAGGTTTCAATTCTGCCAATGTCGCCAAGGAGGGAAACTTGCAACTTTTACGACACTGCAAAAATGCGTACCCCTATCGATAGAAAATCTCAGAATATTCTCAGGCCAAAAAGTTAGGCCTCTTTCAGGCTCTCTGCAGACTCGATTTGAATGTTATTTGCTTGTTATTTATGACCGAATTCTTATTTCAATTTCGAAAAGCACATTGTAAAATTTAAAGCCTTCAGGCGATATAAACGAGCTACCTGGACCTTTAAAAATATCTACCTGAGTGGCTGCCAAGAATCTTCTCTGAAGCTTCTCAGAGCCTGAGAATCTTTAGTGAATATTCTGAGATTTCTATCGGTAGGGACGAAATATTCAACTAAAGTCATGTAGTTGACTGGAATGTAGTAAATACAACTACCTTCTTATTTAAACTAACCATGATTGCTTAGTGGATAATACCATTATTGCTGTACTTAAAACATAGTAGTTCAAATTATTATTTTAGGTAGTTCAAAGGATAACAAGTATTCAGTAGTAGAACAGACTACGTCGAAGTAGTAATATTAACTGAATATATACACTGTTAGAAATATCTGGTTGAATTTTCAACCATATGTGGTTGAAGTTTTATAAAATTACCGTTGTTGAGATTTCAACCACATGTAATTGAAATTTCAACCATGCATTTGAAATTTCAACCACATGTAATTGAAATTTCAGTAACGAGAAAAATTTCGTTTAGGCACAATTAGTGAATTTCAAGACAATTATAATTTTTCAAAAATCTTTAAAAAAACCCATGAAAAGATTCCTGAAAAATACTGTACTTTGAAATTCACTAACTGTACCGAAAGAATTCTGATAAGGAATCAGTGAGTTATTTCGTACGTTTGTGTCGTGTGATCCATTAGATTAACAAAGTGCATAGAATATTTAGGAAAATAAGCAGGCTTAAAGAAGAAAAACAAAAGGTCCGTTGGAATTATATTACCATAATGAGTTGCGCGCCCAATAAAATTTTTTAACACTCTTTTTTGTAAACATAACCTAAAAAAGCATACAGCAGTTAGTACCAATAGTCTGAATGAAACTTTCCCATTATGATAATATTAACCCAAGGTACCTTTTGTTTTCTTCTTTTCCTGAATATTATATGTACTTTATTAATTTCATGGATCTCACGGCACAAGCGTACGAAATGACTCCTCCTGGGACTTTGTCTCGTTGGGGTCTGGCCTAGCCAGCAGTATGAGGGCGCATTGTGTATGCGCAAACGTCTTATTGAATTTTCAACTACATTTGGATGAATTTTATTTCAACTCCGTGGATGAACGAAATTTCAACCACAAAAGTGGTTGAAAAGTGGTTGAATTTTCAACATATTTCTAACAGTGTAGTAAAAATAACATTGCATTAATACTAAAATCAAACACAGTTCTGTAAGTAAATAGAAACACTAGAAGTTTATACACCATAGTAGTGGGGACAAAAATGGAAAAATTAGTAAAATATAACATTTTTTATTCAACTATACTACTACAGTTGGGATTATTAATACATTTAGTTGAAAAAATTACACTACTTTCAAAATGCAACCAACTGTGGAAAATGAGTAATAATAACTAATCTTCATTGTTAAGTTAACAAGTCGGAAACAGTAAACTGATCCACAGCTCTGTTGGTAAAATGGAAGTAGTTACATTTACCATCGAACAGCAGTTGAGCCAAAAAATAGTAAAATGTATTATCTTTTTTCTGACACACAGCCACAGTTATGTTTAGCAACATTTTTAGATGAAAAAATTGACCAACTTTGTTAAGTGTATATTTTAATTATTTTCCCGATATTTTAAAAACTATAATTTAATTCAGACACGTATGAAATATGCAAAATGTGCCCTGCAAATGTGTCTTCGCTTTGAAACCTACGCGACGCTTGCGCATGCGAAACTGCGGAAAAAGCGGAACGCGTGATCAACTAATTTCCGCTTCCCGCTAATTTGCGTTGCGCATGACCCCAAGTTTACACGTAGACGTATTGCGCTTGCGCTAGGGCGCTCTATACAATCTGGACCTGCGTCGGTCTTTCCGGTCGAATTTTCTTCACGTGCGACAGCGTGCGTTTCGTGAGAAGGAGTCCACGCCATGTGTAATCCCGGTAACAAGGAGTTCATTGGAAGGCATTGGAACGTTTTAATGCGTTTTAATTGCATTTTTGTCTGAAAGCTTATTAATGCACAAAGCGCAATGAAACACATTAAAATGAAAACTTAAAATGAACAGCATTAAAAGGCATTGGCATGAATGTGAAGTTAATGAAAGGGCATTTAATGGCATTGAAATGAAGGAAACTGAGTATTTGCGGTATATGCTACATAACGGAATTAATATTTATGCGTTTTAATGCGAAACAGTGGAATTTACGAAATAAGAGTTCACAAAAGTACGTATTTTTAATCTTTTATTTCAAAACGCATCTTATTATAATGCTTCTTCCAACATAATAACGTAACATGCCAACATAATACTTTCTATTTCATAGTACAAACATTACACGGAAAAAAGTGGATAGTCAGATTCACTTTCATGCATTGTTAACTTGCAGTTTACTTGTTCACTTTGTACAAGAAACAATTTAAATGGTTTCTGATACTGTATGAGATAGTTATATCGAAATATACAAAACCTAAAGTCAGCATTACTACTTCAAATAGTAAAAAGAAAGAACAAGGAGCTTCAATAACTATTTGACATAGTACAGTTGAACGTGTAAGCTGTATGAATAACTAATTTACATAGTAAGCAAAG
>CAKNWT010241353.1:0-10347 GCA_932066315.1 Andricus coriarius
ATTTCTGACTTACTCTTGTGATTACTATTTGAATTTATTTCTGACTTACTCTTGTGATTACAATTTTGAATTTCGGCTTTTTCCTCCACTCACCGAGTGGAGGTTTTTTATGCCATAGAATAAACTCTTTCCTTTTGCAACTAAAATTTGGCTGTGGTTATTTGAACCCCAATACGCTCCACTAGAAATTAAGTGCCTGATCATTACTCAAACAAGTTGAAAAGATCAACAACATTAATGTACAGTAGGGTGGTCCAAAAATGCATTGAAAAATTTTGATTCACCCTAGAGGGCAAGGCGCTCCACTCCCCCAAAGTTTCCATTTCCGGGAAATTTTGGATTTTCGAAAAATTGAACTCATGTTCCAGGGTATGATCGAAACGTGCCCAGTTTTGTAGATATTTAAGAGGAGTGCCTATGAAATAAAACCATACTAATAACTTTCATTTTTAACCCACCCTCACCCCTCCCCCAATTTGTAGTTTGATAATTTTCGGTTTATATTTGGGGCGCTTGGGGGGGGGGGGGTAAGGGTGGGTTAAAAATTAAAGTTATTAGTATGGTTTTATTTCATAGGTACTCCTCTTGAATATCTACAAAACTTGGCACGTTTCGATCAAATCCTGGAACATGAGTTCAATTTTTCGAAAATTCAACATTTCCCCATGTTAATCAAATGGGATTTTGAAGTGCCCGGTGGCACGTGTTAATATTCGAATTTCGAAAAAAAAAATTCTGGATTTTCTTTCTACGGAAATGGAAACTTTTGCGGGGGCCCTTGCTCTCTAGGGTGAAAAGCATTTTTTGGACCACCCTAATGTACATACTCAGACAAATAATTCACAAACCTTTGATTGTAGCAAAATTGTGATTTTGCCATTTGTTAATGAACTCTCTAGATCATTTACTAATATATTTAAAGAATTTAACATTAAAGTGGTCTTTTACATACCAAAAAGATTTGTTTAGATGTTTCTCCAGCAATAAAGATGCTACTCCTTTTAATTTAAAAACACACGTTATATACCGCATTCCATGTGAATGTGGTTTAGTTTATATAGGACAGACAAAAAGGTACATAAGTGCTAGGATTAAAGAGCACATACATGACTGTAAAAAAGATAAAAGAGTTACTGCATTGGTTCATCACGCGCATGTTCATGATCATCAATTCTTATTTTCAAAAACTAAAATTTTATGCCATGAAAGCCACTATAGAAAACGAAATTTTAAAGAAATGTTTTACATTATCAAGAATACAAACGGTGTTAATAAGAGATCGGATGTAGAATACCTTAGCAAAATATATCATAGTCTTATTTTATCAACGAATAATGCTGTTTAAATTCAAAAAGAGTTATAAATATATTTAAATTTGGCGCTACTACTATACAATATTGTCTATATACATGGTATACATATATATAATCTCATCTCATTTGACGTCATAAATTTCTCTCTCCAAGTAATACGTATAACATTGTGCGTTGGCCCGCAAAAGAAAATGTTTATAACAATGCTAACGTTAGGCCTTGAGAGTAGTCGTGGTTACATTATTGTTAATTTAAAAATTTTGAAAAATCTTTTATAAAGCAAGTCATGAATTTTCGATGGCCCTGAAATGTAAACGTCGCATCGGTAAGTTTATAGGTTATGTTCCATATCTACAAATATGTAATATTCGATATAAAAATTTGTTGTATAAGAAACGTCGTTCTATATTCCTTAGATAAATGATGGAGATAATTCTTACCTGACGAGGCTCCACGTCGTGGAGCGAAAGCTCGTTTTTAAATAAACTGAAAGATCAGTAGATGAAAAAACTAACATTTTCGTATATACAAAAATCATTATGATTCCGATAGCTTCGAATGATTTATAACTGAATCATTGACGAACCAAGGGACGGGCAAACCAGTCTCAGGGAAAGCGTCCGATTTAATTAGAAATCACCTAGCTACAATAATACTCACTTGGTAAAATTTTTTTAAAGAAATTTTTTATATAAAAAAAGCTTTCATCTTTAATGTTCTTTAATCAATTACGCACTCTAATCACTTGATTTTCATTAACACAAAACACTAGAAAAGTAGCCGTTAAAATATTTAGATAATACACATGACAGGCGGCGAGTACCTGGCGACACCCAACACGAGACCGCTCTCCTATTAGACCAAGAGCCTATGACATAAATGGTGTAATTATAGGGAAAAGGAAATTTTTTTAACCTAACAGGTTTGAACGTAAAAACGGGTGCTTGCCAGGTGTGAGTGGAAGAGGTGAGCGGTGGCGACCTGGCAAAGGTGCCAATTTTTACGGTTCAGCGAATTGGCATTCACTTACCTGGAAGAAAAGGTGTTGGCGTGCACCTTCAAAGTTGCCGGAAATTCAGGTAAAATTTTTTTATATTGATTTTACAGGAAAAAGTTTCAAACAAAAGTTGGTCCGCTGCGAAAAATGCATATTTTCATTCTCATATCATTTTTCGATAAAATTAATACATTTAGAGGAAAAATCGATTAAAGAAATGCAAGAACAATCAAAGGCCTTTTTCTGTACAGCAAGTCATTTTTTCGAAAATTGTCAAGAAAGAAAAAATACTCCCCAGCAGGTCTACTCCAACATTACTGAAGAATATTTCATTCAAATGTTTATATTTACCAAGTTTTGCTCATTTTTCATTATTTAAAAAAAATTGTCTTTCACCTGTTAGTAGTATACCTATGACAATTCGGTGACAACTTGGTCGGTAAAACAGTGTCCGGTCATTTACCGACAGGCGCTAATAGTTCACTTCCGTGGTAAATTAAACCACAACCGATAGTGGCGTTCTCTACCATACCGGCAGAGTGACCCATAGGCAATGGGGGCCACCGCAGTCGGTAAAACATCGACGCGCAAAGTGTCAACGTGAGAAATATGAAGGACAACGAGTGCTTTAAGTGGGCTACATTATCAGCCATACATCCAGTCAATAGAAATCAGTACAATCCTAAACGTGTGTCCAGCTACGAGCAGTACAAGGATGAATTAAATTTTTCTGGAATCAATTTCCCCGTAGCAATGAAAGATGTATCCAAATTTGAAGCACAAAATGGCATCTCAGTGAATATTTATGGTTTGATTAAAAAAAAGCATAAGTTGACAGTCGTTTCTCTTCATCTCACCTTGCAGGTGAGAGAAGCTCATGTGAACCTCCTCCGAGTTGAAGAGGAATATGTGAATGAAGACAGCAGTGATGAAGAAGAAGAAGAAGACGACAATCAACAGGATAGAAGACCCAAGTCTTTCAACTTCCATTATGTGTGGGTCAAAGATCTTTCTCGATAAGTTAGCCGCCAGCTATCAAAACATGATGGAAGAAAACATATCTGTGAACGATGCTTGCACTACTTTTCAAGAATAGAGAAGTTGGTCGCTTATAGCGAAGATTGTAAAAAAGTGAATGATTGTAAAATAGTGCTACCAAAACCGGGTAGGAACATAATTGAATTTAGAAATTTCAAATATAGAGAAAAAGTACCTTTCATTATCTATGCTGATTGTGAGTCCCTATTAATACCAAGTGATGATGTACAGAAACAGAGGACAAACTGTAAAGTATTCCAAAAACATGTAGTTTTTGACATTGGGTACTTATTCAAGTGCATCTACAATGATTCACTGTCATTCTACAACTCATGCCCTGAAGGTGTAGAACCAGCAAAGTGGTTTACTCTGGAATTACAGTTAATTGCAAATAACTGTGAGAAAATACGGGAATCTTCAGTTCCGATGCAGAAACTGACAGCAAGGCAACAGGAAGAATTCTTTGAAGCCACTACTTGTCACATCTGTCAGAAAGCCCTACATCCACCGATGAAGAAGGTTCGCGATCACTGTCACCTGACAGGAAAATATCGAGGTCCCGCACATGAATACTGTAATCTAGCTTATCAAGATTCCAACATCTTACCTGTTGTGTTCCATAACTCGAGTGGGTATGATGCTCACTTTATCATCCGCGATATTGCTACACAATTTGAAGGAAAAGTAAAAGTTCTAGCATTAAATAAGGAAAAATGCATCTCTTTTACAAAATATGTTCAGGGAACACAGATAAATTTCCGATTCATCGACTCATTCAGATTCATGGCATCATCTTTGGAAAAGTTAGCATCGTATCTCACTCAGTATAAAATTGTGAGTGCAATGTTTTCTGGGATTGAGAGTGAGAAAGTTGAACTTCTAACGAGGAAAGGTGTTCTCCCCTATGAATATCTGGACTCTAGGGTGAAACTGAAAGAAAACGAGCTTCCACCAAAAGAAAAGTTTTACAGTACCCTGAATGACTCATCAATATCTGATGAGGACTACGAACATGCACGACAGGTATGGTGTGCATTCAGTGTTAAAACTCTCGGCGAATATGTGAAATTATACATGAAGACTGATGTGTTGTTGTTGGCTGATGTATTTGAAAATTTTCGAGAACAGTGTCTTATGGCTTACGGTCTCGATCCAGCACATTGCTACACGACTCCTGGCTTCACATGGGACGCCATGCTCAAATATACAGGGGTAAGATTGGAACTCCTCATTGACGTCGATATGCTATTGATGATTGAGAATGGTAAAAAGGGTGGAGTAAGTCAATGTTTTAGGTTTGATGAAAGATGAATGTAATGGTGAAATAATTACAAAATTGGTTGGTTTACGGAGTAAAATGTATAGTATCCGTGTCAATGGTGAGGACTTCGTTAAAAAAGCCAAAGGTGTAAAAGTAGCTGTTGTAAAGAAAAGTATTACCTTCGACGATTATACCGAATGCTTGCGAAATTTGAGTATCCAATCTAGAACGCAATATGTGATTAGGTCAAGACTACACAACGTCGAAACGATTGAACAACAAAAGATTGCACTAAGTCCTTATGACGATAAGCGATACTTACTCCCAAACAGTACAGACACCCTCGCATGGGGGCATTATAGAATCAGCGCAATGGATTTCGATGATGTTTCAAGTGATAGTGACGAAGAATTGCTAGATCTTCTTGTAAAAGATTAGGTTTAAGTTTGAAAATAATTGTAAATAGTAGGTATAAGGGTCATATTGAATAAAAAACAAGATCTATGCATATGAATTGCTTTTTTATTTATCAAAAACCATACATCTAGTTAGTACAAGCATATATTATACATCTAGTTAGTATAAGCTTAGACTCAGCATTATGAATCTTATAATTCAGTTTAACGTTCAATCATCATTCATTCATGTTTGGTTCAACATTGATTCATCGTTGATTCAACATTGATTCATCGTTTTTCAACATTGATTCAACATTGCATAGAGTTGATTCGACATTGCACAGTGTTGATTACATATCTGATTTATCTATCCAGCTGTTATGAGAACTATCAAAGCCTAACCACTTTATAAAGACTTGTTTACCACGTTTATTGATCACCTTTTCTACAAGGTATATGTCTGCATGTTTTACTTTAAGAAGTTCTTGTTCATAGAATCCACCAGCGATGGGTTTATTCTCATAGTCCTTGAGCTTGTACGTCACTGGATTTGTCAACATAACTCGATCCACAGTGAATATCTCTGTTGTCCAGTTAGGAGTGTACCCTTTCTCAAAAACATGCTTGTGCTTGCTGATTCGAACTTTGTCACCAACTTTGAACTTTGGCCTTCTCCTCGGTATATTTTGCAGTTTTTTAAGCGTTGAATCAGCTCCTCTTCATCCTCGGTAGTGACATCTTTTGGCTTCATACCGATTGATCGATGTTTGGTATTGTTGTACTTGGAGATGCGAGTAGGAAAAATGTCTATCCACTTATAGTTGCCTCTCAAGCTAAATTGTGGCCACATCTTATTCTTGAGCGTGCGATTAAATCTCTCACAGATTGACGCCTTTAGATAGCTATGAGTTGAGTAGATGTTGATGTCGTATCGTTGCATAAGATTTTTAAAATGTGAATTATGAAATTCTTTACCTTCAACGGTGTGTAAGTTTTTTGGCACACGACCCTGCACAAGTATAGATTGCATTGCTGAAGTGACATCTGGTCCACTCTTGCGTTTAACAGGAACCGCCCAGGCGTACTTGGTGAAAATATCTATAACTGTGAGTAAATACTTGTAGCCATTATTCTCACGGGCATAGGGTAGCATTTCAACTAAATCTGCCTGCCACGTCTCGTCTATGCCACGCATTTGCACGCGGCGACGTGGATAATTCTTTCTAACAGGTTTATGCAGTTCTGTGACTAGTGTCAATTTCTCGTTGTCCATTCTCGATTGCGCTTAATCGAGCTTCCAACTGAGCAATGCGTTCAGTGTTATGGACTAACAAATCTTTTTGGGTGTCAATCTGCAGGCTTTCCAGTTTCTCATTGATTGTTTCTTCGAGTATACGTATCATCAAATTATTATTGTCAATCTCTGTTCGCATAGATGATGTGACTTGATAGACTGTACGTATCTCGTTTTGTAAAATGCGCTGTACAACTCGCAAATTCACTACGTCATATGGTTCTTTGGCCTCACTGACGTTACAAATTCTCTTGCCATCTACGTCGTAATGGCCGTCGGAGGTGGTCTTGAATCTAACACCAGGAGGCCCACGGCTTGCTGCAGCAATTCGATCCAGGTGACGTCCAAACACGTCGATACTCATCATGCTACTAACGATAGCGTTATGAGTACACTCCTAATATATGATTTCAGCTTCCCGCAGTTCCTCAATGATTGATATAATTTCATTGTTGTGACTCGGGTTGCCAGCTGCCTGAGACGCTAGGAGTAGACGAAGACGATCAACTAGTTCGTTAGGATCGTCCCAGTAGACATAATCAGTCTTCACATCTTTTCTTGCTACCATATACCGTGGTATGGAACCGCCACTAGTTGAGGATCATCTGCGTGATACGCTGAACATTTTTGTAATAAAGTTCTTATACTTGATATCTCGGCTGGTACGAATAGCTTCAGTTGGGCTGTACCGCTTCTTGTGTGCATTTGTAGCACTCAATATTTCCTTATAATTGTTTAGATCATTAGTGCTTATAGATGACTCTTCGGGAGTTTTTCTAAACAGCAGTTCGAACAGACCAGCTGTTTTCGGATACTGTTTACCATCAACGTGAATATATTGTCCCTCAAAACTAATAGGTTTATCACCAATCATAAGGCTGCCATCACTGAGCTTACGCACACCATAAACCATATCTAAATACTGCTTTCTATTTTGTTGCAGCATTCTGAGAAACTTGTTTGTCAAATGCTCATAACTATCAGCAGGCTCAGTTGTAGCATCTTCTTCAAGCATAGTTGTATCTTGCTCTTCTTCAGCATCATCAGTCATAAAGGAAGCGTTATCATCCTCCTCCTCCTCATATTTTTTTGTCACAGGCTCATTTTGTTCAACTTCCTTTTTGATTAAAGGATTAGATATATCAACTAGTTTCTGCAGTGGCATGACGATTGGCTTAAACGTTTCATTCATTATCTTTTCAGTGGCTTCTTTACCCATTTTTAGCATTCGATGTTTACGTCGAATCACCTCACTAGCTTTTGCGATTTGACGGAGCACCTCCTTCTCGTTGTGAAACTTTGACATGTTGACGTGTTGATGTCTTGATATATAAAGATATCATTTCCACTACATAACTTGTATTTATAGAAAGATAAAACAGTCAAATCCTTTTCTGTATCATCCCTTGTCGAGATCGTTATCCTTATCAATAACAGCAAATCCATACTTGTCAGTATTCCAACATGGTGAACATAAGTCTCGAAATTGAGAATAACTCATGTCAGTGTTGACATGATCGTCATACACATGTCTCAAGTTCCTTTCATCCTGCTTGAAAAGTATCAACAGATTTACATTATCACGAACTAGATGTTTAGGAATTCGAGCGTAAGTTTGACATAAGTAGAAACTGTCAACATGAGCGTGTCTACCCATACAGAAAAAGGCTCTAATGTTATCCTGTTTCTCACAGGCCACATCATCGAAGACAATTATAGGGTTTTTTCGAGCCTCACTTGGTTGTATTACTTCTTCATGCTCACTGAAAGGAAAATATTCAACACCGTCTACATTATTTAACACCCGTTCCAAGAATTTGTACTTTGGTTGTTTGAGGGATTTTGAGTATACGTAGACATTGTCAAATTTTAATCCATTTGGGTGTAGAATTAGGGTAGGTCTTGCCACAATTTGATGGTCCACAAAATACTGCGCGAATGCTGTCTGGTAGTAGGCTGCCATGACGTTTCACCCTCTGCTTCTCTGATTGGACTAGAGTGTCAAAGTTGCCAACCGTAAGTTTAACGGGTTGTGTCTTGAAGCGCATCTTGAACTCGACTGTTGTGAAAGCTAAATGCAGCCCTTATATAGCTTTTACATCAGTTACGTGCTATCCTTCGCTCAGTGAAGAATGATTGTGCACCGTAAAGGAAACGAAGTGTCACGTCGTCATCATCGAGGTAAAGGATTAGTCAACAAAGTCATTAACAACTTGCCGTTTGAGTTGCACTTGCCTGGCTACCAGTATTGTGGTCCAGGTACTAAGCTAGCCAAAAGACTTGCTAGAGGTGATCCTGGTATCAATCCTTTAGACGCAGCGTGCAAAGAACACGACATTGCATATTCGCAAAATCGTGAAAACGTTGAAACAAGAAACGCTGCGGATCGTGTACTAGCCAGTAAAGCCTGGCAGCGTGTTTTTGCTCAAGACGCTGGGATTGACGAGAAAGCGGCAGCACTGGCAATAACTAACGTGATGAATGTCAAAACAAAACTCGGTATGGGATTGAGGAAGGAACATATTTCAAAGAAAAAACCCAAATCAAAGAGGAAACCAGCTTTAAAAAATAAGCTGATAGCATTTAAAAAGGTTGCGAACGCAGCTAGGAAAGCAATGAATCGAAATAGTGATGCAAAAGTGGCTATCAAGTCCGCAATCAGAGGTGCACAGGAAGCTATCAAAACCGTAGGCGATAAACATAAAGTGAAAAATCCACGTGTCTTGCCAATACCTTCGAAAGTTGGTGGTGTTTTGCCACTGGTTCCAGTTTTCGCTGGACTCAGTGCACTTGGAGCTCTTACTGGTGGAGCAGCAGGTGTGGCTAAGGCAGTCAACGATGCTAGCGCAGCCAAAAAACAGCTGGTAGAAGCTCAACGTCATAACAATGCAATGGAAGCTATTGCTCTAGGAAAAGGTTTGCACCCTACAGAAAAGGATTGGGTCTTCATATGAAACCTTACCGAAAAGGACAGGGACTTCGTCTAAGACTACAGCTAATTTTCCCGCTGAAACTGCAGCCTACTGTCTAATTATACATGACCGTGTGATTCAGTACCAACCACTAAGTGGTAGCGTAAAGAAGTTGATTTAAGATGATAGTGGTGGTGGCAGGTTATACCAATGGTGGGGAGAAAATGTATAAAGTAGATGATTTTAGCAATAGAATTCAGTTTTTGTTGAAATGGAGTTTATCGTGGACGTGCAAGGCTTTAAGAAGCCCAACAACCAGTTTTTCTTCAAGGAGTTGGCTATCGTTCCTCTCCAGGAAGACGCTCTACCTCTGGTCTACCTCTTTGAACCTCCCTGCTATTGGAACTCTCTACTTGCCCGATACAAGAGCGAAAATTTGTGGTTGACTCGCAATCACCACGGAATCGGGTGGACTTCTGGTGACATACCCTACATGGAAGTGAGACATATACTTCAGGATGTACTACTTGGTGCTTCTGCTATCTACATGAAAGGAGTTGAAAAGAAGAAATGGTTTGACGAGTTTGGATTAAATGTACGCAATTTGGAAGATATGGGCTGTCCTTCGCTAAAGAAAGTAAACAACACAGTTTCAATCACGTGTCATCATCATACCCAGTTCTGGAGTCATAACTGTGCTGTTCGAAACGTCCTGACACTCAAGAACTGGTTCTTGACTCCTCAAGATCACCCAACCATCAGGATTTATGATGGAATCACTGCTGTTAACGATGACGCTGATGATGTGACCAAAAGTGTTGATACTACAGATACTTCTGTGAAAAATGCGACGCTCAAAGACTTTTATAATAAGTGCGAATTCCTGTTTTCATAATGTTCCTTTTATCAAATTAGGTTAAGATTTTACTTTGTAAAAATATGTCAAGTCTTTTTTCTTGAATAAATGAAAAAAATTACTAAAGGTAATAAAAGTGTTCATTACTTTTAAACCTATCCACTAGTTAAGCATTAGTCATGTTGAATACAAAAAAATTTGAAATCTCTAACTATTCTAACTATTACTTTTATGATTATTATTGATAGATGCTGCTACATAATAAATAATAATGTTAA
>CAKNWT010241486.1:0-15918 GCA_932066315.1 Andricus coriarius
CCGTTTGCCCTGAATCCCAGACGGGGGTTTACACTCGATTTCCAGGGCCCTTAAATAGTCGACTTTTTGCTGGGGAATCAATGAAGAACAACTCAAATTTCAGTAATTTTTCAGTGAGTGATATCTTCAAAATGATTCTTCGAAGGACCCTGCACCAGATGTTACAGAAAAAGGCATTTTGTCAAAATGTCTAATTAAATTTATTTTTTTTGTAATTTCGAATGTGCAGATCAATAATTGCAAAGAAAATAATAAGAAAAATGGACCTTTTTTGCTCAAATAATTGCCAAACTTTCAATTTTCACAAGTATTTCAATAGAAAAATAAGTCTAGTATTGAAATTGTATTCTGCTCAAAAACTTTTGGTTAGATTTATATATGCCTCATCATTTGTAGACCAGAACCATTTAACCAAAAGTTTTCAACCCATGAACTTGACAAATTCACTATTTTTTGTATACAGAATGTTTGGCGGCTGTTTTAACATCCACTAAACAGTAAAGCAAGGAAAATGACATTTCCTAGAAACCAAATCAAGGGAGATATTATTATTATTATTTTTATAAACAATTGGGATGAAAAATGCCTTAAAGATAAGTACAGAAGGCGTTCCCTATTGAAAAAATTATTTAAATTTCTTCTAAGGATTGTTTTCATATCCCTTAAATATTAAAACAAGAAAATCGAGATTTCCAAAAAAAACCAAAACCACAGGAGATTTTTAATTATACTAATGGGGTTGGAAATAAATTTACAATAAATGTGAGAAACATACTGACAGGGCAAGTAGTTGAGCTGATTTTGATGGTTGTTTAAAATTAAATATTGTTAAATATGGCCCTATTGAAACGTACCCTTGATTTTTTTATAGAAGGTTGTATTTTTAAAATCGATTTCCGACCTTAAGAGTGTATCACAAAAATCTCCTGTGATTTTGTTTTTGAGTAAATGAGGACTTTCTTTTTGAATATTTAGAGGATGTTAAAACAACCCTTGAAATAATTTCAACGACTTCCCCTGTTATAGAGTAGGTTTCTTACATTCATTGCGATTTGAATCCTAACCTTAATAGTATAATAAAGAAACTGCTGTGGTTTGGATTTTTTGGAAACGTCTATTTTCTTGTTTGGACTTTTAGGTAATGTTACAACAACTTCTAAAAATTATGTATATACACAAAATAGTGTATTTGTTAAATTTACGGGTACCAACATTTAGTTTTAATGGGTATGGTCTAAAAAATGGGAGGCATTTATAGCCAAATCTGATAACAAGTTTTTGAGAAAGATAAAGTTTCAATAATAGATGAATTTTTCTTATAATTTTAATTTGAATTATTGATCTTCACGTTCGAAATTACGAAAAAAAAATATAATGAGAGATTTTGAGGTGTCACATCTAGTAATGGCAAAGGATTCTCAAAAAAATGTTTAGATGTGTTAATTAAATTTTATTGAAATGGACTACAGAGGATCGATTACTACATATGTGTAGGTGCTTTTTCATTATAAAATGTTGAAAACAGGAATAAATATGGCCGCTGCTGCAAAACGCGTTTTTTATTACTTGCAGATGATTAGTATATTCCTATATGAAGTTCGTAAAAAAAGGGTTTAGAAACATTTTGATTTTGTTTTAATGGCGACGATTTTTCAAAAAATTTCGATTTTTGAGGTTCCAAAAATTCGGTTTTTGGCCACAAAAAAAAGGAATTTTGGTCCAAATGAAAATCCCTTCGTTCGCGAATCCGTATAGGTATACACTAATGAATCCTGGTTGGTTTTTTGATTTCAGATAATCCGTTCCAGAGTTATCGCGCTCACCGCACGTAATAATAAAAACAACGTATTTTGCGGTAGCAGCCATATTTCCCCCAATTTCTAACATTTTTTTATTTTTAAGTTCCTACAAATATGTGGTAATCGATCCTATGTAGTCCTCTTCAATAGATTGTGGCCAACATGGGTAAAAAAATCTTGAAAATACCATTAATTTACTAGATATAACCCCTTAAAGAAAAGCCATTTTCTGTACATTTGGCACGGAATCAGTAAAAAATTGGTCGTTGATTGAAATCAGTAAGGAATTTCACTGACAGTGAAATATCAGATTGAAACAAGATATTTCAAACAGCGTATTAAATTCGTAACATCTTTATCTCATCAGGAACTTGACTTACGTGGCTGATGATGAATAATCGTGGTTTGAAAAAAATGTGGGTTATATTTTTGGGTAAGTTATATATTAAGTACAATATGTATTATATTTTCCATAAACATATATTATTAAAAATGTGACTGTGTTTTGGTACAATATTGCAGTATATTTTTTAGAAACATAGGGAGGGTCACGAATTTGGGTATATGTTTCCTTTGTGCCAACAAAAAAGGCGGTAATATGCCATGGAGTAATTAGGCATATGTGTCAATATGGCACGTAGATGCAATATGTCACATGAGGTAGTGGCACATGTGGTAATGTAGCACATCGGGTGTGTGTTTTCGGTAAGGGTAGTATATTTAGGGTAATATGGTATACATGGGTTAATGTGGCGTGCGGGGTAATTTGGGACATGGAGTAATGTGGTACATAGCATCTATGTTTTTGGTTAGGTCAGCATATTTAGTACCATATTGTACCATCTTTCCTAAAAACATCCTCGATTCCTGAAACAGCGGCGGGGGCGATATCTTTTTATAATATAAAGAGATATTACATTTAAATTTTAATCTCAATTTGAATTAGTGAGAATCACGTCACTGAGTCAAATCACTGAGGATCTTAAATGATTAATCAGTAAAACCCCACTGGCTAAATAGTTAACTTAACTGACTAATCATTACAAATCCTTACTGATTCGATTCAGTAATGTATTTCTCACTGATTCAAATTTAGAGAGCAATAATCGATGTATGTATTGTTTTGGCGTTTTTCAATGTATTAAAAAATATTTGTTAACAGCAAATGTTTCAAAATCAATTACATGAGGGGTCTTGGTTATAATGTTACGTTACTGGGAAACGGAGGTGGAAACCAAGTCTTGAAATGGAAACGCCTAGCTGGTACCAGCAACGAATCGGAAGGCCGGAAGGTACCATATATCCTCTCCAAAGAGGGATCGAGAGGAAGGAGAGGGAGAGAAAAACGAACAACTTTCAAGAGTGAGAGGGACAGAAAGGAAAATAAAATAATAAAAAAAAGAGGAAGAACGTGAGCCCGAAGTAAAATAAGAAGGAAAATATTGTCTCAACCCTATATTCTTCATTCTACAATTTAAAATCTACTTAGTACCTTTATACACTTCTGAGCAACTTTGTAAATCGTAAAAAGAATAATCTTCCATTTCTCGGAAACATATTTCTAATTTCCGTCAATTATTTTAACGATTGCTGACTGCACTGTTATTTTTATATATTTTATTTTCAGCTGTTCTCTAAATTATTGTCTTTTAATTAGCTGTTCCCTAAAGGATATTCCTCATCATATAATTTTATTTCTCTAAATTGCTTTTCCTTCATTCAGTACCCACAAAATGTTATCATATTTTACCTGCATGGTACCACAGTATTATAATTATTTTAATTTTGCATGCTCTCTAAATCTGAATCAGTGAAAAGTCACTGGTCAGTGAAAAGTTACTTATTCATTCAGTGAAAGTAACACTTTTGAGAGTTGGCAGCATTAAACCATGAAAATGTAAGTCATAATAAAATAAGATTTTAGTAGATTCAATCAAACAATCATAGTAAAAACTTAAAACCCATAAATGTGATCAAATATTAAAAAAGGGGAAAAGTTTTGATGCTTCTAAATGACAAAAAACCTCACATATTTCTTTACTTTTAAGATTCGACTGTCATGTCCACACCCGTCAAGAAAGTACTTTTCCGGCCTTGGCGCTATCTAGGAGTTCGAAACGAATGTGAATATATGAAGACTGTCCAGATTTTACATAGTTTCTAAACAGAATCACGGAATTCAGAAAATAATAATTTTTGAATAAAAGGTTTAGGAAACTACAATACATAATTGCATAAATGCTCACGTAATAATTAAATGTACACTATTGCATAGTTAAGATAATAAATAATAATTATTGAAGGTGATTGAATTCTTAATATACGAACTGTATTCTTAACAACGTTTTTTTTAAAGGAATATCTGAACTCTTTTTCTTTTAATTGAATTATGTAGTAAAGTTATAGTAAGTTCATATTCAATTTATAATAATTATGACATGTATAATGCTATGTATTACATTGATAATGTTCCAGAAAATCAAATTTTTACATAAATAATTTATTCAACTTATTTGAATTATTTATTGACTACGTGAATGATAATGAAGCCTAACGTATTAATGATTCAAAACAATAAACAATAATCATTTCGTAGCGTAAGAGCAAGTATAATCATACAAACTTTATTATTTTCAATGTTTATTCACACATCAAGCACTCTTACCATTTAAAAATGGTTCATCTTTCATTGAAATAAATATTACGATGTAATGAATTGAAATTCGTATCCGACAAAAATCAAGAATATTTAACCTTTAGATGGCTGAGTGTGTTAAGGCGACGGGACAAAGTTACAGCAACATAATATGAAGTTACATCAAAAGTTCGACACCCGGCGTACGTACAAGATTTGTGGAAAATCATTTTTTCATTTTCTTGTGTACAAAAACTTGTGTTTATATTGTTAATTAACTGCTAAATCTACATATTAGACTTTGATCTGATAAAAAATAATTATATTATTTAATTATTATTTTTTATCAAAATAGACGATCTGTCCAGAAACTAGTCGATCCGAGCATTACATCCCAGTCTCGCCTCTGGACAGTCAGCCTGTGACGCGCCAGTGTCAACTCAAGACAGACTAGACAGAAACAGTACAGCGCCACGAAATTTTTCCACACGAGAAATTTAGCACACTTACAGTCCGAAAATTCATAAATTTATTTCATTACAAAATTATTTTTGCTACTTAAGTCAAACAATAACAAGAACGCTTTACTTTAAAACTTAGAGGTTATATCTCACATGATTTATTCTGGTGTTACTGAATTGATTAGTGAATAATTCCGGTATCACTGATTAATCAGTCAACTGTCCATTACTATTTCAATCAGTAAATTTTCACTGATTCATATTTAGAGCGTGAAGATGCCTATAATAAATATAGATTAATATACTAGATGCTTTAAATCCTGAAATTTAAAGGCTAGAAATAAGTTACTTTGGAAATAATAAGAACTTTCCCAGACCCAGTTTTTAAGCAACTAGATCAGATATAATAGTTTCACAGCCTGTCCTTCTATGAATCATGACAGTAATTCTGTCCATGAGTAATATTATTAACATAGCGTTCCAATTTTTCTTCCTAGAATTTTAAGCATTTTAAGTTCAAGACGAATTAAAAAAAAATCTCATATTTCAGCATGAAAACCTGAAAAAGATATTAAACCTATGAAAAGTCTGACCAAAAATGAACGCTTATGAGGTAAGTTTTAATTTTAAAAACTAAGTACAATGATTTTAATAAGACTTACTTACCTGTATTTTTTATGTATGTATAAATTAAAGAACAATTTTCATTCATTATTTATTTAGTTTGATTAAAAAATAGGCCATAGCTACATGTACCAAAATTACGGTACAAATATCTGGATTTTTTCGGTACAAATAAGGACATTATCGCGCGGGAAAATTTAGCAATTTGAGAAAATTTGTGGGATTCCCACTGAAAAGAACCCTTATGGCCAGTTCTTTAGATGCCTTTTTCTTAAAAAGCAAGTTTTCGAAGTTCCAACTACAAAAATGCCCTGACGAGTCTGAATCAGTGAAATGTTACTGATTGTCAGTGAAATTTCACTGATTGAAATAGCTGGAAACCGGTTACTGACAATCAGTGAAAATTTACTTATTCATTCAGTGAAATAAACACTTTTGAGAGTTGGCAGCACTACACCATCTCAATTTAGCAGTCATAATAAAATAAGATTTTTGCAAATTCAATTAAATAATCATAGTAAAAACTTACAACCCATAAATGTGATCAAATATTAAAAAAAAGTGAAAAGTTTAGATGCTTCTAAACGACAAATAACCTCACATATTACTTTACTCTCAAAATTCGACTGTCATGTACATACCCGTTAAGTAAGTACTTTAGAGATTCAAAAATTTCTTTTATTAAGAAATTAGTTTTGCTACTTCTATAAAAGAATGTCGATAACGCTTTACTTTGAAACTTAAGGGTTATGTCATACATGATTTACTCTAGTGTTACTGAATTGATTAGTAAACAAGCCCGGAATCACTGATTAATCAGTGAAATGTCGAACTATTATTTCAATCAGTTAATTTTTTACTGATTCATATTTAGAGAGTATGAAGTTCGACACTCGTAGGGAGAAAAATGAAAAAATCCAGGATTTACAGCATACGTCAATCAGATCTATATCTAGTACTGGTATTGGTCCAAAAAGTAACTCAATTGAGAGTTGAACTATAGTAGAATTTTAATTTTTCGCAGTCGAATCACAAAATCCAACTTCAACTTAGTCATTATCTCGTTTAACCAAGCCTCAAAAAAGTTTTTTTTTTAAATCGATATCATGACAGAAAAAGGCTCAGGACCAACGCAAATTTTTCAGGGGGATTAAGTGAGGACCTGATTTACGTACATCTTAGATCATGCATTTTTTCATTTTTCTTCCTACGAGTTATTTAACAAAATATGTCGAATTTCAAAACGAAGATTCTCATATTTTAGCATTAGAAATTTTAGTAAAAGAAATTTTAGTAAGACCATGGAAGTGTTGAAAAATAATTATATTTTAGTTGTCGAAACAAAATGGTCATTAATTATTTCATTTCAATTTTACATTGCAGAATTAAATTTTTCGCTATTCTATAGTGAACATAAATGTGTCTCACGGATTTTGATTCTATAAAAAAACTGAACATTGAAAAAATTCCTTACGGTAATACATTCAAATGTTCTAGTGGAAAATTTGTAACAGTGCACTTACTTGCGACTCTAATGGAATATAATATATATTTCAAAGAGGTCTAAAAATGTTTTACGTTCACTTGCGCGTAAGAAAGAATAAACAATTTCAAATACGCATATTATAATTTTCCTCTACTGTGAAATTTTTAAACGTAATTTGTTATGTTTAGTTCCATAAACTCATTAAAGACCATAAGACTGATTGTTATTTATCTAACCATAAAATCAGTTGCGGAAGGCACTGCTATAATAATTATCGCAAAGTCGACGCAATTTTCCTTAGAAACATATACGTTTAATATACACGTACGTATATGTAACTTGTGGTCTGACTTCGCGTATATTGTGGAGAAAGCTCTGGCATGCAATATGTGCTGGTAAAATGGAATATGTACCACGCTCATATAGGATAACTTTATTTTACGACAAACAATAATAGCTTTGCTACCGTTGTACGAGACAGGTGTACACGTAAATTTTAGGCCAGTAAGGTCAACGCATTGACTTGCATAACGTATGTCGTTAAAAACACACTTGCAAGACTCATCCGCGTTTTATTATTTACTGATTTTATAATTATATCTTAGCTTCTTTCCTGTCAGGTGATTTCGCTTTTGACACATTTTTTTTAATTCGAACCAAAATCTGAGTTTATCTCTATGTTAGTTTCTGAATATTGGATAAATTATTATAATAGACTTTGCAAATTATTGTTAAAATTTGCATTTTTATCCATATTATTATTGTTTTATTATTATTATAAAAATGCTAATCATATCATATCAAATAATTATATACAAATTCGATCAACAAAATAATTAATCGAATATATGTTTAAAAAGAAAGTTGGTGAGGGTTATCATCGCGTTTGCCGAAACACCTTAATCAATTAAAATTAAAGTCTATTCATTTTAGCCGTACCCTACAGAGCCAAATTTTCACTAACAATCTAGAACATTCTGCAAGATTAAAAAACATTTCAAATTGTTATAGAAAAGTCCAGAGCATTCTGCAATATTTTAGAACGTAAATACCAAGAAAATTCCAGAATTGAGTGAATTTTAGGCATGGAAGAGTTTCGAAGACAATCCAAAATTGTCTAAAAAATTTTAAAGAATTTCAAAATTCCAAAATAATTTAGAAAATTTAAAAATATTTTAGAATATTCTAGAAAAGTCTAGAATTTGCCAAGAGTTGTAGGGAGTTGAAGAATATAAAAGAAAATACCAGAACCGAACAAAATAAACTATAAACCTCCAAAACATGCGTCTATAAGACTTCTATAGAAAATTACAAAACATTCCAGAAGAACGTTTTAGAAGACTGACATTTTTTTTCACAATATTCCAGAAAAGTCCTGATTGAACTAAAATATTCCGCAATATTCTATAAGGTTCAAGCATATTCTATAAAAAGTAAAGAAAATTCAACTAGTTAAAAAAAACTTTAGATCCAGAGAAAGATTACCCAAAATATTTGACAACATTGAAAAATTCCAGTATAGTAAAGAGCTTTCAAGGATATTATATACTATTGAAAAATATTTATATATGTTCCCAGAAGTATATAACTAAATAGACGGAAATTTAGATCCATTGTTCTAGAACATTCCAGATTTTGTATCGAATTTTAGAAATGAAGAATTTTCAATACAATTCTGAACCATTTTTTAAAGTTCCAGAATATTTCAATGTACTGCAGAATATTCAAGAAAAAAAGATTGTAGAATATTCTATTCCTGAACAGTCTAGAACATTCAGGAACTTACAGAGAAAATTCGAGATAGAAGCATATTCATGAAAATCCCAGGAGACTCCATAGAAAATTTCAGGCTATTCCTAAACATTATAGAATTGTATAAAAAATTCGAATACTCTCCGGAATTCTATATTATAATCTATCTTATATAATTGTACATCGTCTTAACAAAATTATCTAAAATTTGAATCAAAATAAGCTCTGTAGAATGATTTTTATAAAAAGTTTCGAATTTGTAAGGGAAAGAGGGACATGGTGATATTATAATATACGTGTGCCGAAATTTCGGTACAAATAGCCAGATTTTTTCGGTATGAATAGGTGGAGCTGTAAAAAGGGGCTATTTGTACCGAAATCTCGGTACGAATGGCCGACTTTTTTCAGCAGTGGACACGCCCAATTAATACCCAAATTAGATCGTCCCGTCTAATTAAATAATCTGATGAGTAGATGCAAAACGCTATTCACGAAAATGTTTCCTAATGTCGCCTGGATTATTTTTTGATTTTGTGTCCTTTTTATATATGTTATGTATCTTTTTACGCATTTTTATGTTTTTACTCATAATACTTGTTTAATTTATTCTTAAATAACGATATAGGCTTCTAATTTATGATATTTTGCTACTTGATATTATTGGAAAGCTATTTTTGCCTTTTTATTGAAAGTGGATGACTTAACCCCACACTGAGGTGTAAAAATGGACACACTTTGGACTGTAATAACTATTTACGTACTGCTAAATTAAATGGCTTCACAGCAGAATGCAGAAGAGATACAAGATATATTATATATTTAGAACATTCATATCTAATTTTAATTCCGTCTAGCAATACATTGAAAACCCCCTAAAAAGACGTACCGCTTAGCCCCGTCTTACGGTACTAAATATTTGAAGAAGAGAAATTTTCTACGGTAAAAAATTTAGTTCTCTTTCGTTTAAGAATGGGACTTAAGTCCTTGAAACTTGTCACGATATTTTAACATCAAGATATTGGCTCCCTCGCAGCCAGGTGCACTTATGCTTGGTAATTATATCGTATGCCTGTATCTACTTGTGAGTAGTTGGTCTTCCGAGTCGCGTGATAAACGTCGTGTGAAATTATCTTGTCATTTTAATAAACAGAACTTTTCATCGCTTCTGTTTGAGGCACGCGACCAATATATTAATATTCTTAAATGTGCATAGGCGAGGATTTTGAATGTTATTTGATACTTGAATTATGGAAGAATTTAAGTATTACGTAGTAGGACGCATCAGATTTATTACTCTCATATATTTTCAAATCTATGTGAATTATATGGCTTTTAATCTCTTACCCAAGTTGCTTTTAATCTCAACGTGTCAAGATTTAGAGGCGAAAAGAATCAAACTATTTGAAAACAAATTTCAATTATTAGTTCTGTGAGTAAGTGAATAATATATTACACAATATAAATAATACAAATTCATATTGTTTCTAGCAATATTATACGCAAATTACAGCGCACGGGAAAAATTGATTTGCCAATTAGTAATATGTATTTAAATATGATTCCAACTTTAAATTGCACAGTTTAATCAATCCAATAGAAAATAATTTAACAAGCATGGTTTGGTTTTTCAGGTAATTTTTTTTTTCACAAATTAAGGTGGAAAGATGCTTAGAAAATTGGAGAGATACCTTAAAAATATTCAGTTTTTAATGATTTTTTAATCTTTTTAATCGCTTGGCATGTATTTAAACTCTCCAATTCTTTTGAATTCTTTTGACTTCCTTGAAATTTTCTGAATTCTTCCGAACTCCTTGATATATCTGAATTCAGAGAATTCCAGGAATTAAGAGAATTCATGGAACTCAGCGAAATCAAGTAATTCAACGAATTCAAGAAACGCAGTGAATTTGAGAAATTTAGCCAATTCAAGGAATTTAGGGAATTTAAGGAATTCTGAATATTTCAGGAATTCGGGAATTCAAGAGAATTTTAGAGATTTCAGAGCCTTTACAAAATTCAAGGAATTTCTGGAATTCAGAATATTATTCAAGGATTTCAGGGAGAATTTAGGGATATATAAGAATTCAAGGAATTTAGAATATTCAAGGACTTTAAGGAATTCCGAGTCTTCAAATATTTCAGAAAATTGATGGAATTCAAGGAATTTAGAGACATCAAATATTTCAGAAAATTCAAGGAATTCAGAGATTATTTCAGGAATTACAGAGTGTTTAGGGAATTCAAGGAATTTCAGAGTCTTTGGGGAATTCAAGAATTTCTGATTATTTAGGGAATTCAAGGAATTTCAGGAATTGAGCATATTCCAGGAATTTAGGTAATTCTGAATATTCAAGGATTTCAGGGAATTCAGAAAAATGAACGATTTGAGAGAATTTAAAGAATTCATGAATTTTCACGAATTCAGGGAATCTGACAAATTTTCATTGCTCAACATATAAAACTTTTAATAAAAAAAATAAAAAATGAAACTGTTAAATTTTTGAAAGCTGTAACTTTTTAATTTTAATGGCTATAAATGTGATATTACCTTTTTTTTTTAATAAAATACAAATTTAAAAAATTTCAATTTTAAACGCTCTAAATTTGAAAATGATCCATTTTTAACTTATCAACTCGATTAATTTTCTATTTTGAATGCTTAGTAATGAAGATATTCAATTTGGTAAGCCTAAGAATAAAAATCTCTTATTTTTTATAACCCGCAAATCTTTGAAAGTCTACAATTTTAAGTATTCCTCCACATGTGGAAAAATTTCATGAAAGTCTGGTGTCAGATCTGCCCCAAGTATGGCTTTATCTATACTGTGTAGTCTGGAAGATCTGGCACTAGTCTTGCCCAGGTCTGACTCTATCCAGACCAACTATTCTGGAAGGTCTCCTTGTCTGGTCCAGGGCTGGCACTGGTCTTGCCCAGGGCTGGCGCTGATCACCTATCCAAGAAAAATAAAAGTTCTAAGTTCGGTCGAGAAGGCTTGGCCTGGCACAGCAGTGGCGCTGATCAGATATCTCAGAACCAAATAGTTCTAAGTTTCATCAGCAAATCTTTCTTTGACATATTGCAAAAAAGTTACAGGGTGTCTCAAATGATAGAAACTAATAAACTCACAATATAAAAACAAGAATTTTTTTGTCACCTTGACAGTCTGGTCTGGTCCAGGTTTTGCGCTGATCTGCTAAATACACTTATAGTGAAGAATGATTTTCTTCAAAGTCATTAAAAAAATAAAGAGAGTCCAGCGAACGGCTCACCGGCCTCCAACTAGTGGCTGACCATCAAATAACCACCGTTTGACCGGACGGTCTGGCCTGAGGCTAGCAAAAAAAGTCACACTTTTGTCCAGGCCCATGCCAGGTGATCTAGTCAGCGTCAAGACTGAAAAACATACAGTATGGTATGGGCCGGGCCAGTGTTGGAAGATTTTTCCACACGGTGACTTACATTTTTAATTTTTAATTTTCTAATTTTAAACGTTTATTCAAGCAATTGTGGACAGTTTAGGTAAAAATTTTAATATTAATTAAATTATACGTATTACTGTAAATTATTATTATATAGTATATTATTAATATTTATTACTGTATTATTAATTATAATAATTACTGTGTTAATTTTTTTCAATTATAAAATATAATCATTTTTAAATAATACAATGTTTCAAGATTTAAAAATGTAACAAAACCATTTTCAATGTTTCGATATATGATTTCAATTCAAGATTGTTTAATCTTGAACCATTCCAGTTTTAAATAATTCAATATTGAAAGCAGCAGGGAGTGATCGTGGAAACCAAATTTAAAAAAAAATTTATAGTCTTAAAACATTTAAAAGGGGGAAAATCATAATACTGTTTTAATATTTGAAACAATTCTGACTATTTCATATACTGAAATAAGAACGTAAAAGACTCCACTCATGCTTAAAATTAAAAAATTGTAATAGTAATAGATTTTAGCAATTTAATTATTTTTACTAAAACTAATATCCAGAATTCAAATGAAAAAGCTTTTTAACTGAAAAAGAAAATTAAAGAAACGGAGTAAGTAAAAGGTCAAATTTGATTTTTTTTTGGGTACAATTTCGAAGATTCAAACTTAATCCCAAAGAATTTCATGTATTATAAATTAAACATTATTTCCTTCTGCACTAGTGTTTTATACAGAAGCTTATGCGTTTCTGAACTTTAAATAATAAAACAATTCAATTAAAAAAAAAACAAGAATAAAAAACAAAAGCATATCTGCGAACCAAATCCATGCTGCGAGCGGAATGTATAAGATGCAATCAAAATTTATTAGCTGCAAACACATCTAGATTATTATTATTATTATTATTATTATTAATTGTTATATGCAGAAATCAAATGAAGAATTGCTTTGGCCGTCTATAATCTGATAAGAAAACATCATTTTTTTAATAATGTTAATTTATTAAAAATAGTATTTGTTCTTATATCAGTTCGGCATCTTATCAGTTGCAGATCAACTTGTCACGATATAAAAACTTTTGAGTGCCGTTACGCAAATTTTGTTATGAATAAATAAAATTCGATTGAGTTTGCTAAAAACCTATGAGGGAAAGATAAGCCACTGATTAAATTTCAGAAGCTGTTATCTGGATCCTGACTAGCGCCAGATTTTTCCACACGCGAACCTAGATAATGGCAAAATGAGGCTCTGCTTAGTTTCCCCTACAAACTCTCTGCTAATACATAATTTTATTTTAAATACTACTCTGCTTGTAGAATGGTGAACATTACGTTTCCAAGTTTAGTGGCAATTACAAGAACAGTTATTATAAATTAAATTATACCCGCTCACCGTTGTAAAAAAATGAATTCTTTATGCGGGCTGACACTCGTATAGGCACGCCACTTCATGTGAACTATTAAAGAACATTTTTCATGTCTCTCTTTGATCAGACCTCTAATTTGGATTATTATCCATAAATTTGTTTCATAAAATAACCAATTTCAAGCGTACGAACATCAATTCTACACTTCTACTGAAACTTTCCTTAGCAGATAAACGTGCAAAAATGCAGTTAACTTAAACTAGGGCAACTAGGATCGTAAATCGGAATCGAATTTTTCGCTGCGTAATCTACTGCGTGCAAAATGGACTCTGAAGTTACTATAGGTATATATCCCGCAACAAACTGGGTAGGTATCGTACGATATCAATTATCGTTACTTAGTGGTTAAAACGCGCAGAGTGCTCGTATAAGGTACACTTTAATGGTGGATGCGTTTTCTCTGCGGCGTTTCACTAGCGACTCCGCAAATGTATTTTTTACGATCCTACCCCTCGAGTCCCTCTTTCTCCAATGGGAGAGGAATCCGTAGTACAAGCAACCAATCGGAGGAAGCAACTCGTAAAGAAGCAAATTGCCGCACTAACAAGAGAGACGAGATCCTCTCTTGTCTGTACTTTGGCTACTTGCTTGGAATGAGAAAAAGAGGGGGGAGTTAAGCGAGTTTTCACGATTACCAACATGGCGCCATTCTTGGATCGCCTCGTTGTTTTAGGATGGATATTACATTCTCGTTTACCATTTTTATTTAACCTGCACTCAGTCAGAGTCCTCTTCTTCTTGAATGCTCCGGCATTTCCTGAGTTCATGTAAAAAAAGTATCAGGAATTCCGGAATGTAGGAATTCCGGAGGAAAATAGGGTTGTTGACAAAGTCATATATTACTTTTCTAATGAATTTATCATACAGTTCGTAAAATTCGTATTGCATATAAATTAATAGAATAAGTTTTGCATTTTGTGTACTATTTTTAATTTAATGTTGAATTTTTTAAACCAATAATGGCTTAGGTATTGAGATTCTCAAATAATTTTTTTGCGTGCATTTTTGATCGTTTGTTGCAAGCATCTGCAAGATTTTAGTATTAATACACTATATATTTATTCAATAGGTAGGTAACAAAAGAAGAGATCTTTCAATTTGCGGTCGGATTTCCGGAAGAGAGTAGGAATCTCCGAGCTGCCTTTTACCATAGAACTCGGTGTGTGGAAGCGACTTCTAGGAGAAGTCGACCATGAATTCAGGGGCTAGTTTCCCAGACCGTGTAGTTACTCCCAATTTTTTTGCAGATGATGCTTTTCCCTTAGAAGTAATTTCAGATACTTGTAATTCCTGCCTTTTAAGCTCTTGGTACAATCATTAATTTAAACGGTTCGATTTTTGTAACTTACTGCCTTTTTCCTTAGAACGGCAGCATACAATCCTATCCACGCAGAACTTATCTCAAATCCTCTCTTCAAAAATTTCGGAAATTTCTGTCAAATTCCATTGTATAAAATTTTATCAAATTTTACTGGCACAGGAGTTGTACCAAATACTATGTTCTAAAATCTCTCTTCGACTGTTCTATCAAAATTGTCTTATTTCATAAGATTTAAAAGAGTGTTAATTACAATATATTTTTAGAAAAGCATAAGATTTCTCAAGGAGTAGAATTCGATAGAAATTTTGTAGGTTCTAAAAAATAGAATTCAGTTTAATTAGAATGCTTTCTTTCCCGTGTGGAAAAATTTCGTGGCGCTGTACCGTTTCTGTCTAGTCCGCCTTGAGTCAACACTGGCGCGCTACAGGCTGACTGTCCAGTGGCTAGACTGGGATGTAACGCTCTGATCGACTAGTTTCTAGACAGATCGGCTATTTTAATAAAAAATAATTAATAATTAAATCATATAATTATTTCTTATGTTATAAAAGTCCAATATACAGATTTTGCAGATAATTCAAAATATAAAAAAAGTTTTTGTACCGAAAAAAATGAAGAAATAAGTTTCCGAAAATCTCTTGTATATACGTCGGGTGTCGAACTTCTGATGTAATTTCCTATTATATTCTTGTAACTTTGTCCCGTCGCCTTAACACCTCGGCCATCTAAAATATACATTTTTTTTCATTTTTGTCGGATATGAATTCCAATTCATTACATCCTAATATTTATTTCAATAAAACATGAACAATTTTCGAAACATTAAATGTGATTGGTGTGTGAATAAATCATTGAGAAAAATAAAGTTTGTATGATTTTACTTGCGATTAGGCTACGAAATAATGATTGTTTATTATTTCAAATAATTAATACGTTAGGCTTAATTATCATTTACGCAATAAATAAA
>CAKNWT010241494.1:0-10354 GCA_932066315.1 Andricus coriarius
TCGTCTCTCATCGACAGAGGGTCTAGTACTCGGCTCGGTGCTGCCACATACGATTAGTTTTGCATCACGAACCTCATAGAAGTAGCAGCATAGCAGTAGAAGTATAAGTTATTGTAGCCAGTGGCTACAACGTTTTTCTGCATACGTTTGGATACTCCAAATCGACCATGAAATGGATAATTTTTAATCCCTTTTTAAATTGCACATTTCACTGTTCTTATTTACTATTTTTCGAATAATAATGAGGTTAAAAGCACTTAAAAACAAAGTATTAGTCATTTTACGTTGTCAAGATTGATTGATACACAGGTAGCTGTGATGAAAACTAATTTTTTTTAAATTTTTTATCATGATTTTATTTATTTTTAATTGATCACAGTTAAACAAAGAGAAAGATTCGTGATAAAGTGATGTATTGTTATGCACAAACCTACTAGATTTTGCCAATTTCATGCTTCTGAAGCCTTTTCTAATAGTTCTAATGCGTTAAACGAGAGTGGCGTTTTTAATTTCTTTCAGCTTACATTTGACAGCTCCGATCGGCTTCGAACGGGATTAGAATATAAATATTTTCGCTGCTAATCGGGGAATCAAAAAAGAAGGACAGAAACGACATTAATAGGTATTGCAATTTTTAATACCTTTGAATGCAAGCTTTCTTACCGGGCATCCTCATATCATTCAAAATTTTCTGTTCTCGAGCGATTGTCAGATGAGGTTGACCTAACCCCAAAATTCAAATTTCACAAATTTCATAATACACAATATTTCGTTCAACGACTATAGCAAGCCATAGATAGCCAAACATCGAAATTTCAAATAATAAAGGGTTCAAAATGTGTACATACAAATATAATCAGGGTGATATTTTAGAATAGTATCCGAAAAGATATCATAAGCAAGGCAGCCCTTACGAAAAAGTATGATAGGAAAATCATTATAGGCCTATGATGATTTTCCTATAATTTTTTCGCGATTATAGGAAATATTATAGGAAAAATTATTGAAATAATTATCGAAAAAAGTATAGGAAAATAATTAAATATATAAATAATATTAAAATATTGAAATAATTAATGCAAAAAATAGAAAAAAGTATAAATTAATAATGTTTTCTGAACAACTCGCACAAAAGTACATAAAGAATTGACATATTTAAAGAAGTTTTGTGAATTTTTCATGTAATACTGTGTGAGTATTTCAAAATAAATCATTAATGTATACTTCTACATTTTGAATTAATTACTTCAGTATTTTTATAATATTCATTCCTGTGATTATTTTGCTATAATTTTTCCTAAGAATTTATCTACAATCATTCCTATAATTTTTCCTATAATTAATCCTGTGATAGCGAAAAAATTATAGGAAATTCATTATAGGAAAATCATCATAGGCCTATAATGATTTTTATATCATACTTTTTCGTGAGGGCCCTTACGAAAAAGTATGATAGAAAAATCATTCTAGGCCTATGAATATTTTCCTATAATTTTTTCGCTATCACAGGATTAATTATAGGAAAAATTATAGGAATGATTGTAGAAAAATTCTTAGGAAAAATTATAGCAAAATAATCACAGGAATGAATATTATAAAAATACTAAAGTAATTAATTCAAAATGTAGAAGTATACATTAATGATTTATTTTGAAATACTCACACAGTATTACATGAAAAATTCACAAAACTTCTTTAAATATGTACGACAGGGTTTTGACGTAATCTCAAAAAACCTGATGCAAATGTTGTTAGAGTACGGGGGTCAAACCATGTTTATTATATGTTTTTGGGGTCGCTGAATCCGAATCCGAAGTCAAAAAAGCCCCAGCACGTCAGGGTTCTGACATAAAATTTAAAAAAACTTAATACAAAATTATGAGGTTTTATGAGGTTATGTCAGAACCCTGACGTGCTGGGGGTTTTTGGACCTCGGATTCGTATTCAGCGACCCAAAAAACATATAGTCAACATGGTCTGACCTACAGACCCAAAAAAAGATTTTTTTTTGTGTGGCTGTGTTATTAATTTATACTTTCTTCTATTTCTTGCATTAATTATTTCAATAATTTAATATTATTTAATTCTTTAATTATTTTCCTATACTTTTTTCGATAATTATTTCTATAATTTTTCCTGTAATTATTCCTATAATCTTTCCTATAATTATTCCTATAATCGCGAAAAAATTATAGGAAAATCATCATAGGCCTATAATGATTTTCCTATCATACTTTTTCGTAAGGGTACATAGCCACACACACACACACACATATATATATATATACTTCCCCTCTTACAGTTTACTTCATCTAATTTTGCATTAATTAGTGACAAAAATGACAAAGATATAAAAATTATTCTTTATAATCAGAATGAATAAGTATTTAAAATTCTATCTATTCAAAAAATTATTTAGAATTGAAAAAATGGTGATCATCAAATTCCTGTGAGTAGTAAGGGGCAACTATGGGCCGACGGTCGCCCTACCCCCACTCCTCGGTGTTTGCCAGACGTCTGGCGCCTACCCCCACTCCTCGGCTGTCTGGGTCTTATCTCGCTAGACGCATGTGTGTGTTTAAAGTCTATTAATAGAGGATAAGATGGGGTGAAAGAGGGAGTTTCTAGGAAATGTGTGTTGATACAAGGATTGGTGCATTTTTAAAGGTCTATGTGACGAAATATTCTAAAGTTGGAGTTATAGCTTCGCAGTTCTAAGCTAATAATGAAAAGAATAATAAAGTCATATGATTTTACTTTAATTGTTTTAATTGAGAATTAAAGAAAGTGAAAAATATATATTTGAGAAATAAGATACGAGTTAATTAATGTTTAAAAGCAATCTTCAAATTAAAAAGGTATGTCTTATTTTAATACGGTATGGTAGTAAATAAGTGAAACACATACACAAACATATAATGTATACAATTTTCTTCTATTTAGAAATGGTTATTTTCACTTAAATTTATAATATTTAAATATTATTCCTAGTTTTGGGGAAAACGTTGAAATCATCCCCTTGAAAAAACCCTTATCTAATTATAATATTTACAAATATATACATATATACAATTTAATTATAATATTTACAAATATATACATACATACAATTTAATTATAATATTTACATACATATACATATACAATTTAATACATATCTAAACTAATTCAGGGCAAAGGGAAGCATATGAAGGGGAATAATCTTCGAGGAATGGTAAATCGAGTTAATGTGGTGTGGAAGGTGGGAAGCAAAGGTATGTAGGGTAATATTGTTTGTTCTGTGAATTGGGGTTCGGATAGTGACTCTTGAGAGCGGACTATATCTCTGCTGTAGGGGTGTGTTCGCCCAAGAACACGTCTTTGAGCCCGCTCTCCTCGTTGACTATAGAGCCCTGTAGGGCTCGAGTACACTGCTGTATTTTCTTCGTTTTCCTCTTCTTCTTCATGATCTGTACTGTAGTACGTGGTATTATCATCATCATCATCATCACCATCATCATTATGGAGTTGTTAGACTCTACTCTTATTGGCCGGATGCTCCAGTGTATTAGCAGCATCCAGCTCGTCCATACTGGGAGAGTACCCAGTGACTGGTCCGCTGACTGACAGCCTGTTACTGTTGCTTGTCGAATGATCTGTGAAATGAAAATAATATTAAAGTTGCTGTCATTTTAACGAGAAATTTAATTAATTCATACCTTCTTTAATTCTAGGCATGCGGGGCAGAGTCGGTGTTTGGGGTGGCGAATGCCGAATATATTACATTTTCTATTTTATATTTACACGGATTTATATCCGTAGGGTAAAGAATCATAATCCTCTATCCTACGTCTTTTCATATTAGATACCTGGCAGATTTTGTTTTCGTCACGCGTTATTACCTGATGGAATCGAGTGGTACGAATAGCGCGAGAGTTTATTCGAATAGGTTCACTTTCAGAGACTACAAGATCGCGAACAGAGTTGAAATTGATTAACTGGGAATTATCAAAGTTCAAGGTAATACCTTTAGCTTTACATACAGCAGACTCGCTACCGTCCGCTGAACGAGCTATGTATGCATAAAATTTAGGCCCCGCTGAAACAAAGGAACGTATGTAACTTCCTTTCCCGTGATCTTTTTCTAACTCGTCAGTCATGTCACCTAAAAGTGAACCTACTGGTGGAATGTACTCACCAGGGGTGCCGCGAGTGACATATATACACGAATCTGTATCATAATATAAAACACGGCAATCTAACTGTTCCAAATACTCGTACAGTTTCAATCGTGCCTGTGCAGTGGTGTACGCTGCAATGACAACATTTGTATTAGCTGCGGGGGTAGCAGCTTCTTCCCTGTACACCCAACAAACGTACAACATGGTTTGATTTGCAGGCACGATATCTTTGACCTCGATTTCTGGGTTAGTAAGGAGACGCAATCGTTTTTCTACCGTGCGCACAATTTCTGTTTGCGGTAAATTACTACGTTGTCCAAACTTATCCCAGATGGAGTCAAGACACAGTTTCGCGACGGAACGCAACCCCGGATTTTTCATTATTTTATCACGATCAAGCCTAATACCCTCCGCCAATTCATATTGACGAATGTATTCGAGCTTTGAAACTTCATCAATACAGTATGATGGCCAACCACTTGCCTCCTGTTTGATCTTTAAGAACATATTAATATATCCTGCGAAAAGACCTCCCTTGTGCGTGATTGGATCATACTGTACTACTTTATATTGCCATATTTCTGAGATATCGACAATTTTGTAACCCAATTGCACAGCTTTTTTCAACTCATCGGAAACCCATGTACCTTCCAACACACGCTGTGACTCATCTTCATGCGAACACTCGCCCTGTTCCAGAGTTTCACAGCATGTGCGACAGAGAGAAAACATGAGTTTCTCGTGTAAACCAACCGGTAAAAGAGGATGATAAAGTTTCCGTGGAGGTAAAACTTTACAAAGTACTAAACCCTCGACGTTCGTAAGATCAAAATTTGGACATGTAAATTTCTCACAATCTTCTGATCCTACATATACTGTTGGGTGACCTACGGGGAATTTTACTACTTTCGAGATGTACGGATACAGAGAACAAATATCTTTGTACTCGATGATCTCTCCGTCTTTCACCTCGTAAAAGCATTTTGTATTCCCTGTTCGACCGCCGTAAAATGCATCTCGAGGGTTTAATACCTTATCAGTTTTTAATAACGGATGGTTATTTAAAAAATCTTTGAGATTGCTGCCCGTATTTTTGAGGCGATTAAACTCACATTCCCATATCTCTGTGAGCTCATACCCGTATCTTTTTATTTTATACGACCGCGCACGTGTCTTTTCGTATCGCTCATTCATGGTTTCTCCGGTATTACTAAGTTTTTTATATCTGTCAATGGGATAACAGAGCTTGCAACCATGCCAGAAACAACCATGAAATTCGAATACACGACGATTTCTCGTAGCTTCATCTTCAAAAAAGCCATCTACTATAGGGCCTTCTTGAAGACGATGCTCTCGAGCTCTACCAGCGTGAGGAATAATAATATTAAGATCCCGCTCCATACATAAGAGCCACTCAATACCAACCCTGGATTGGGTATCACCCCACCTATAGCCACCTCTTGGAATTATCCCAATCATATTTGCTCGTAAGAAATGCTTCCGAAAGAAACGATTGCACGCCGATGCAATAGTGGGGGCCTCAGTGAAAGGACAAACATTTCCACACTCGAGAAATATATTAAGAAATGCGATACATGCACAACGTAAAATATCAACATCATTTTTGCAGTACGAAACAAGCTCTTCCCAAAAATTAAATTGATACTCAGGATCAGCACTCTGTTCCTCGTACCAATTTAAAAATTCTTGTCGAGCTTTTTTCGACATTGTACCCGGAGAATAAAATTGAATTGGTGGAAGAGGTCCGCAATAATTTTTATTTTCCGGGGTATTAAAAAAATGTGGAAACGTTCCTTTCTTTTCGCCTATTCCCACTAATCCAAATGATGCCGGTAATGCGCTGAGAGGTAATTGAAAATAATTGATACTGTCAATAAAAATGGTGTGCTTTACTCGCATTAAAATGATTTTGGTACCCGATAAAATTAAATCAGGATCTGTTTTTTGGCAGTTTTTATGCTCGGTTAAATGTTTTAGAATGAATTGAGCGTCAAAAGATTCAGCATTATGAGCTATACAGATAATTTTTTAAATTCAACAATAGGACGAAGCGTAAAATCTACGAAATCACGTACTGGATTGTCACCCGCAAAGACAAATTCGCGAATCAACCCGCAGTGCTCGCACGGGTTTTCAATGTCCTGTTCAGCGATACACCACGAGCAGACTTGTTGAGCAACACAGAGATTAACCTCATGCTCATTAATAGAGTCGTCCCCGTCGAGCGTTTTATTTTGCCGCGTTTCAAAATCGTAAAATATAAATAAAACGGGGTTCTTCGTGTCATTAAAACCAGAATCTACACGTGTAGGTGACATGTAGCAATAGTGATTATATTCACGCTCGCAGCCACATATCCTACAGTAAGAAAAACCACATTTGTGATTTTTATCTTTTGATAGATCAACCAAATGCGAGCACACATCACATATTCGCAATACATCACAAACGCTTATTGTGGAGGAATACGAATTCCTTTTTTTATGACGATTAAAGCAATCGTCACTAAAAAAGAGGCGCAAACATTATTCACACTTGCGTCCTGTGGTGTATGCTTCATCGGGGTTTTTCTTACATTCCGGCTTCGATAAACATGCCCCACATTTTTGCGAGCACCTATGGTCATTCATGTTTTTATAACCCTCATTACAAGGTGTACAAAATTTTCTAGTTGAAGCCGCAGCCGTCAAATTCAAAATTGTCTGAAAATGACGAGTGTCGCTATCATACAAAAGATGTACACTATGTATAGGGATTTGACCTGCTTCGATAAAATATCGTATGCCATCGAAAAAAGGTGGGTAGTCACCGCCGCCGAAAGTTTTGAGATCAAAAATGATAATAGCAATTTGATCACGGATAAGGTATTTTTGAAATTTATCAATTTCGAAAAAAACCGCATCCTTCCGACGGTATTTCCACAAGTGCATTGCGTGTCAGCTCTCGTGCTAATACCGTATGTAGGATGGAATTTTGCTTGCGAACAGCATGCCATTTTGAATCTTTTTCCCCGTTTCTTAATTGACCGCGTTCACTATAAATTTTACCGGAAACAATCGCTCGAGGGAGACATAAATTATCGCGATTCTGAATGGCTACAACTGACCTTTTGTTAATCACATCTCTTGTTAAAACCCCCCAACCTAACCCTGTAGGATTATGAACACAATCGATTGTTATTTTAAAGCTGTCATCTATTCGAAATTCGGCGACACTCTGTGTTACTATGAAAATCAAATTCCATAGGTCTTCAAAGTGACAATCGCGTACGGAACGGAAAGACAACGCTGCATTATCTTGGGTGAAACTATCCGCGATGAATTTGATTCCGATGAAATCAAGAGGGGCATAAGGTTTTAATAAATACTGAAAAAGCTCTTTAATCGCTGATTCAAGCCACTCGATCGGGCAAATTGTTTCGTCAGGGTTATACCGGAATCGCAATTCGGTTTCAGTACCATCTAAGGCAAAACGCGGATAATATTTATGTTTTTTATTTGTAATGAGAAATTTTGAGTTCATCGGCATTTCACCACCCTCATGTGAAACAATACTCTGATCACGTAGTCGTTCTTGGTCCTCAGACGGGGTGGCAAGATTTCCATCATCAGACTCGTGATCGTCGCTCTCATTCAAGCGTTGCCTCTTTCGTCCTCCCCCTCGTTGAATGTAGCCACTCGTGGAGGGATTGGGTTCTACGTGTAAAACACGTAATTTTAAATTAGACTCAAGTGAACTAATACTTTTCTATTATTTATAAAACAAATAACCCAGGAATCGCAAAACTAAATTGATTTAGTAACAGCGAGACAATTTCCACACTTTTTCTAAATTGATAATATTATATTAATCATCAAATTATTAATATAATAATAAGAATTCATTGATTAAATAAAACAAAATTAAATTTTGAATTAAATTAAAATAAATTAATGAAATTAATTAAAATTAATAATGAAAGTTATTATTGAATAATGACAATTTATTAAGTATTAATTATAATTAAATGTTGATTGTTAATTATTAATTATCAATCATTACTTATTATTTATAATTGATTGATTATTAATTATTATTCAATAATTATTATTTACAAGTTATTGATTATAAATTATTAATCCTTAACCCTTGTGTTACCAGCCAGGTACCCGGGTACCCATCCGCGTGTATTTTGTTACATAACTTTGTTCACTGAAGAGATGGGCTAAAATCGTTCCGGATCCCCATGATTTGGCTAATTTTACATAGAAAAATTCATTGCAAGTTTTTTTTTAAATTTTGGTTCGAAAACAAGTTTTGATTTTAAAAAAAGTACACGCTGGTACCACCCGGGTACCCAGGTACCCACCTACAAAAATATTAGGGTTCGAGCGATACAACGTAAAAATAAGTATAAAATAGGAAAGAATAAGTACTTATAAATAAATTACAATAAATATAATTAATTTTTGATTGTTCATTGAGGGAATTATATAAGATTGATAATATTTATTTATTACGCAAATTTTGCTCTTGATAACTCTTCCATTGTTTCATTAATAAAACATCATATTTACTATGTAAAAAATAAACTCATATTCACTAAAAACACTGATATTACTAAAGATTTTTTAAGCTGTATTCGGAATTCGAAGAGACTGTGTCACACTGAATATGCGTCGTTTCACTGCACGTGTCGCTGCTCCGAAAAACTGCCAGACTGCGGCAGTTGAGTTCAAGCCGCTAAACGACAAATATCCATACTCCGTTTCAAAGGTTTCTGAAATATTTGGCAGGTCAAAGAACTTACCTATCTCATCTTTTTGAGTATAATTTCAGTTGTACGCATCTGGTCTAGAGAAAAACAAGAGGGACACGGTATAGCTGTCTGCGTTTTATACCTGACTAAGGACTTATAAGGGTCACCATATATTGAAATATTACTGTATTTCTTTTAAAATATCTTCTCAAAGCATAAATAAACCAATATCAATTAAATTTATCTATTAGTTTTCAGGTATAGCAAAGTTTTAACTCCAAAATCGTACCTAGGTACCCGGGTACCCGGCTGGTCGTTAGTGTAGAATTTGTTGCCTGGTAACACAAGTATTAATTATTAATTAATATTAATGATTAATTATTAATAATTTATCCATAATTATCAATTATTAATTTTTAATGATTAATTATTGGAAGAATTATTATTATTGATTAATTATTAATTATTGATTATTAATTATTATTGATTAATTAATAATTATAAATTATTAATCTCTAATTATTATTAATTAATATTAATTATTAATAATTTATCCATACTTATCAATTAATTATTAATTATTGATTATTAGAATAATGATGAATTATTAATGATTAATTATTTATGATCAATAATTGAAATAATTATTATTGTTTAATAATTATTGGAATGATCATTCATTATTTATTAAATATAATATTTGCATTATTATTGGTATAAGACGTATCCTCATCTTTGTTTTTCACATTGTAGCAAAATTTAAATAAGAAGTTCTCAACTGCTCTCTCAATTGTATGTGAAAAGTGAGAAAAAAATGGGAAAATGTGAGACGCATTTAAATTTTACAAATTTTTAATGACTTACCATTTGCTCGTTCTAATTCCACAAGATTTGTTGTTGTTGTTAGCTCTGTCATTTCCTCATCATCATCATCTTCAACCGTCACCACCTCTGCATAGAGGCTTTCGTCGAAGTCATCGTCGTCGTAAATCACGTAATCACTTTCATTGTCATCGTCGTCACTATCATCACTGTCATCACTATCGTTTCCATTGTCACTGCCGCTATCACTGTTATTAACACCGTTTTCACTAAAATTATCACCGTTTTCGTTTTCACTATCGCCCATGTTTTCGTTTTCACTGTCGCTGACTTCCATTTGCTGTTGCTCGTTGTCGTCCTCGTCATCACTGCACAGATCAATCATTTCAATTGACCGAGTACTCAAGTCGTTATTATTATTGGTCTTCTTCTTCTTCTTCTTCTTGCTTGTGGCTTCTTGCAATACAGCAAATGGCCAGAACTAACTATTATTATTGGTCAACACTGCAATTTGAGCATTTTGCGTAAAGCCCAGGGTTGCGTACGTAATATACCTTAGGTAATTTACGTAGTTTTTTACATGTAAATTACCTACGTAATTTACGTTCCTAGT
>CAKNWT010241567.1:0-12381 GCA_932066315.1 Andricus coriarius
AAGACATTTTTTCCGTAGGATGCGTATTTTTTTAGATATTTCGTTGTCTCAAGTTAAAAAAAACACCCTGTATATATATGTGTGTGTAGTTCTTTTTTAAATAATTCTCCTCTTTTCGCTGTTTTCATTAAATCGCTTTTTTCTTCTTTTTCCGCTTACTACTTTGTTAAAAATTAATACTTTCATCTTCAAATGTTACTATTCTATTTTCCATGGAAGAATGTATCTTAATAACTAAAAATGCAATTAATTGTAATTTTATATTTCATATTTGAAAATTCAATTATTTGTTTGAAAATTCATATACTTTGTTAAAAATTAATCTTTTTGGCAGAAAAATGGTCTCGTTGCTTAGAGATGCAACTATTTGGTTGAATTATTAACTTTTTGGTTGAAAATTCCTTGTTTTCAAGATTCATGATTTTGGTTGATAAATCATTTCCTTGGTTAAAAAGTTAACTACTTTATTGAAAACTCCTTTTTTTGGTTGAGAATTAGTTTTCGGAACGGAAAACGTAACTATGCCATTTAGGTTGAAAATTGATATTTTTGTTAAAAAATAAATCTTCATTTCTAATTAAGACTGTTTAAGGTGTAACAAATTAAAAATTACTTTATGACTTTTAAGTAAGTTTGTTACTTCAGCTTGATTGATGAGATTGGAAAAAGGTCCATTGAATAATGCAACAAATTTTTGAAGAGATATCGAAGCGAAAGTAATAAAAAGTAGTTTAGGTCAAAGTTTTTCATTTAATTATAGTTATTTGTATATCTGTATTTTGTCTTTCTTTTCAGGCGCAAGTCTTAATTTGTATTCAACTTTAATTTACCAAAGCTCATTCCATTCCTTCATAGGTTGTTTACAATTATATTTATTACAGTTCTAATAATCATCATTTATCAAATTTTCTGCTTCAACAAATTATTAACTCCAAAGAATTGTACACATTGTTAAAAAAAAAAATAATTTCCATCAAAACGTAACGAATATAATTGTAGAAAACAACCTTTTAAGAAATAGGGAATCTTTAAAAGGGATTTCTTGAAGATTCCATGTTTAAAAATTCAAATTCAACATATAAAACAACTTAAATAATGAAAAGGCAATAAGGTTAATTCCGTTTTAAATTATCACTGTTTAAACTCAGAATCTCAATATTAAAATTTTTCAGAATTGTTTGAACAAGTTTAAAAAAATAATAATAAGATGGGAGCAGCTAAAACAAATACGTGGTCTCGGAATATAATTATTGCTCATAGAAGGATACAAATTCATTATCATAAGTTAATGAAATTTAGAGAACCTTGGAATAATAACATAATGCTTTGTGTATGACTCAGGTTACTAAGGAAACTCGAGGTTGATTTAGTCTATTTACATAGGTTGAAACAAAGGTAGTTAGAGATTATTTCTCTCCCTTTCTGATAACGCTGCCAAATGCAATATTAAAGATCACTTCTGCATCATGAATTCCCATCATTAATACAACAAAAATGTCAAATAATACAAACTGTATTCATCGTCTTAGGGAATATATCAAGAAGGATTCAAATATTTTCCAAGCAGTATTAATCGTTGATGATTGTATTGAAAGTCCTGATTCTATTTTAGATATAGTAGGAAATATATAGCAACATCTTTCCACCAAGATAATTAGTTTACCAAAGCAAAAATTCACAACATCTTTAGCTTGAAATCTGGCAACTTCAAATTTGCTTATCACGATTCAATTTATGCAATAAAACTTACCAGTTGCAACTTCACCTCGAATATGTGTGGTGCAATTATTTCTTAGACCTGTCGATTCATTCTATTACAGAACAAGTAGTACAAGGAGAAATATAATTTATTTCCAATTAAACTTCAGGACCTAAGTAATTTCGAAATGAATTTGATATGTTTTAGTTATCCACCATATGTTTAATTAAAACGAAATTCTTGAGGACATCCGCTAGTCGTTTCCGAAAAAGATCTATTCGCAAATGCACTTTCCAACAAAATTAACTTTATATTATCAGAAGTTCCATTCAACCCGACAACCCGAATTCAACCCGTGAACCCGCATTTTGATAAATTTCTAATATTCACGCAAGCTTTTGTGTTTGTATGGCCTTTTATATTTTTTCGAATTAGGGTCTCATTCACACTTTCCAACCTCTTTTTCCTCAGTCTGTATCTGGGTACGTGACCATTTTCCATACCTGAATATACTTTTTTCCGTCAGACGTTTATCTTTCGGTCTCTCAAAGTGCCCAAACCATCTCAACAAAGGACAATGTTAAAAATCGATCGAATTCCGCCCCACTCCGGGACGTGTTGTACCTATTCTCAATTGCTCTAATAGGCGTGTATTTGATGAAAATACATGTTGAAAGCCGGCGTACTCCGGTAAAATTGCTCCCGTTTGACATACATGCATAAAATCATATAAGCCTTGTTTAATTGCGGAAGGTGGATTTAAAGACTATACTGATCGTACCTCTGAATACGGACAATTTCTCCGCAGTACACAGGTTTGATATGTAATTACCCATCAAATACAAGCCTAATAGAGTAGCTCAACATAGCTGGAAAATGTTCTGGAGCGGGTCAAAAATCGATCGATTTCTAGGAATCCACACGCCTATTAGAGCAATTTAGAATAGCTAGAAAATGTTCCAGAGTGGGGCGGAAATCGATCGATTTTTAACATTGTCCTTTCTTTCACTCTTGTCAAATAGTGTCTCATCTATACCACATTCTCTGAGGATTTTCTCGGTGCTGACTTTGTCTATAACCTTTTTCCTGCAAACCATGCGCAGGTATTGCATGCAAACCGCGTTAATTTTACCCTTATCCTTTCCTTGGTATGTCCAGGTCTCGGTACCCTTCAGCACAGCAGATGTAAGTATAGAATTATATATCGCCATTTGAGTCATTTTAGGGCAACATTGCATAATGCTTTTGCACCCTTTCCTTCAAAGACCATAATTTTTATTTGATTGAAGTTAATTTTGACCCTAGTTGAACAGTTTACATACTGGAACACTAAATATCTGTGCTTTGGTTCCTGTTACAAATGATGAGAATTATTCTGCATCTCCTTCAACCAAATGGATTAACTTGGGTATAGTGCGCCTCACTATCTGGATCATCACTGGCTATCTGAAATTTGAAAATGACGTTTGGGCTTGGTTCGAGATACTAAGAGCAATGCTTGGATTCACCGTACATCGTTATTGAAAAGCAGGACTGTTTCTTGTATTCTTAGCGAAGCAGTAGCGAAAATTGCAATTCATAAGCATAAAGATGCAAATGATAATGATGTGATGAAGATTGTGAAGGAAAGATTAACATTTTCGATTAAAGCATTTCAGTTTGAGACGAAATCTCCGTATCTCGGGAAAGTCAATCAAATTCTAGCTAGGTTATTAGAAGCGGGTCTCGTTAATCATTGGGAGAAGCATCTTTTGCGAATTTCGAAAAAGTTGAATGAGCGGGAAAATGATGAAGAGTTTGATTCAGTCAATGTTCTTAATCCACTTATTTTCTTTCTTACGTGTGGATGCATACTTTTAATTGTGGTTTTTATTTGTGAAATGCTAGCGAATTATATTGAAACCCCCATTCATGCCTATGTATTCTTCTGTACGCAAGAAAGTGTATTTATGGGCAAAAAAAAATCCAGCATTCTAATCCTAAAATTGAAAAAACTCTATAAATAAGAAAATTTTTAACATTTTTTCAGCGTTTTCGAATTCTAGAATTTCTCCTTTGCGACCTACCCTACTGTACATAGAGTTGATTGAAAGAAGTATTTATATGAATAAATATATCGCTATTTCTTTCTCAGTGAATTTTTGTTATTCCCCTGTTTCTACTAAACTTTCCCTTTTTTGCATAAATATGAACTAACTGTAAGTTAATAGAACCCAGTAGGAAAAAAAAATTATTTAAAAGTTAATTTTTTTCATCAAAAATTTTACTATTATATTTTTTGTGATAAATTCAACTACGTGGTTGAAATTCTAACTACTTTGTTAAAAATTACTTGTTAAGGTTAAGGATTCAGCTCTTTTGTTGAAAATTTATCAATTATTTGTGAGGAAATTCTTTTAATTTTTGGTTGCAAATTAAAGCTTTTAACCAAAAATGTTACTATTTTATTTTTGTTTACAAATTGATCTTCTCAAGTTGAAAATTTTACTATTTGGCTGAAATTTCATGCTTCATTCAAAAATTCAATCATTTTGCATTATTTTAAATAATTATTTTTAAATCACCTTTACTGGTTGAAAATCCAACTATTTTGTTGAACAGGCAATATATTTGAACTTTCAATCTCGAGCGTTTCATATTGAATTCTGTATGGTGCCTATACAATAATTTTATTTTTAAAAATTTATTAGCTCGTATTTCTATAAAATCACCTTTCTCTCCCAGTTTCCAGAGTATTTTGGGATGGGTTGTCTGTTCAAATATTCTGTTTGCATTTTTGTTGTGTTATTTTAAGCGATTTGGTAATGAAACCGAAGACAAAATTTTGACCGTGAAGTCGACTCAAAATCATAATCCTAGTTCATATAATTTTTTTTTCAAATCGTATGCTTGTGTTTTTACCTGATTAAGTGCCTTTTTTACTCTAATTGATATGATAGTACCTCAAGATTGATATTCAGCATAACATAACAGAAAATTATTGAAAATGGGCAATCTTGTTTGACACCTAATAATTCCTAGCTGCGACATTCTTGGAAATGAAACAAGAAACCAAGAATTTCGAAGATCAAATATGTGATTATTTCCCAAGAACAATGATTTTCATTTTAAAATTTCAATGTAGATTGTCAAAATTTGTTTAGACTTTGAAGTTTAATAATTTCTTATTAAAAATATATACTGAGTTTGAACTCGGAAGATCGATATTGCAATTTTTTAAAAAGGTTTAAGCTTATTTTAAAATAGTAATAAAACAGGAGCAGCTTAAAAAAATACGTGGCCTCAGAGAATAATGATCGCTCATAGAATGATACAAATCCAGTATCATAAGTTGATGAAATTTAGAGAACCTTCAAATAATAACAAAATTCTTTGTGTATGACTAAGGTTACTAAGGAAACTCAAGGTCGATCAGTCTATTGACAGAGGTTAAAACAAAGGTAGACAGAGATTATTTCTCCCTCCTTGTGATAATGCTGCTAAGCTCAATACTAAAGATCACTTTTGCATTTTTTAATTTTTGTCAATAATCCTACAGAACTGACAAATAATTCAAAGTGGATTCATCATCTTTCCGCCAAGATAATTAGTTTACCAAATAAAAAATTGACAACATTTTTGACTTGAAATCTGGTAACTTCGAATTTGTTTATCACGATTCAATTTATGCAAGCAAACTTACCAGTTGCAACTTCAGCTTGAATATATATGGTGCAATTATTTCTTTGACTTGTCTATTCTTTCTATTATAGAGCAACAATTGGATCAAAAGGGTGTGCAGCAGATTGGTTATCAAATTGCTACGTTATGTTTCTTGAATCCATTCAATGACATCTACACAAACCGAAATACAAGAAGAAAAATAATTTCTTCCCAATCAAACTTTAGGACCTAACTAATTTCGAAATGAATATGATATATTTTAGTTATCCACAGTATGTTTACTTAAAACGGAATTCTTTAGGATATCCGCTAGTAGTTTCTGATAAAGATGCTCTTTTCGCAAAAGCGCTTTCTAAAAAAAAAACTTTATCTTATGAGAAGTCCTATTCATCCCGTGAACCCGCATTTGGATAAACTTCCAAAATTTCGCGAGGTTTAACAACATCCTTTTTGTTCTTCTGTAAGGATGTCATTCTTGTGGCAGTGAGAATATACCCTATCTGCAATGATAGCTGCAAGGCATTTATAAGTTATTGGAAGACAGGGTATCGGTTGAAATTCACATGGGTTTTGCGGGTCTGGTTTTTTAGGCAACATATACGTGATACCTTTGAGCGTAAAGCCTGGTAGGTACTTGTACCAGAATTTGTGCACCATGTCCGGACCTGGAACTTTCCAGTTATTGCCATTTTCAAAACCGCTGAAATATCTGAAGCTGTGATATTAGTCAGCTCCATTTCAGAGTAATTCCTAGCTCTTGCTTTCTGTAGTCGGACCCACGCTCCGTCTAAATTTCTACTGTTCGTCTTTCCCCATGGACACGACCAAAGCTTAGTTATGTTTTTTACTTGAGGAACTTCGGTGTCTTGCTGGTTATTTTGCTTTAGACTCAGTTCACAATAGAACCTCCTTTCATCTGCCTGAAAGGGTTGATTTTGTCGCCTTCTCGCACAGCCTGTGAGGGTTACATATATTTGCCTCCGTATTGAAGCATTTCAGAGTATATGCCGTTTATACCAAGAGCATTACCATTGTTAAGGTTCTTAATGATATTATTAACTTTAGAGATGCTAATTATTTCAATCCGGTTTCCCTATGTATCGTCTTCTGTGCCGCAGTTCTGCTACTGCATGGGTACACTCCTCCTAATAATTTCATCTATCCTTGCTTTCCTCAACTAGTATTTTATACTTGTAAAAACGCTGTGCTTTATGTTTATCATCAAAAATCTTTAATCGCATAAAACTTGTGTTGGAATGAATTGAGTACTGTAAAACTTTCTTGCGCAGCGAATTGTAAGAAAGAAGAATGCTGTGCACCTGTTTGCATTGTGCGAGACTCCTACGCAGTCCAAAATATGGCAAAATAATACTCCGGAGCGCTACGTATAGTAGAAAACTACTACCGCACCCCAAGTATAATATAAATCTACGGCCCAGCTTTTAATCTTTTCTACACAATCTACGTGATTAGATACAGTACTGAACTGTTCTAAATATAAGAAATTTTACTGCGCAGTCATAAACATCTCAGAAGTCAACTGCGCAATTACAAATCATTTAGAAGCCTGCTGCGCAGTCATACATTATTTAGAAGTGTACTGCGTATCCATGATTCATTCTTACTTATAATATAACTGTACTGTGCAGTGTTTACACTTTTCTGAGCAGTCCTATGCGATCAGAAGCTGTACTTAGCTGTTCTAGGTGCTATGAAATACACGTGTAAAGCACTTATAATAAGTTAATGCCTAAACTAATTCCAAATCAATTGAAATTACTTTAATTGTGCAATTGGAATAAATAGTAATGATAAATTAGTAATCAGACCTTATATATTTGGCAGAAAATACAAATTTCATACGAATAATTTGTAATTTAATTCCATTACACTGGAACAAACGTAATTTGCCAGGTCTGGACCACTTCGAATTTATCAAATGACGAAACAATTACGCCGCCTCGAAGTGTAATTATCGCCTTTAAGTAATTAAAAAATGCTATGTATATGCCTTAGGTTTCTAAGGAAACTCACGGTGGATTTAGTCTACTGACAAGGTGGAAGCGAAGGTGGTCAGAAATTATTTCTCTGCCCTTTTAATAATGCTGCTAAACGCAATATCAAAGACCACTTTTGCATTTTCAGTTTTTATCATTCATCCTCAAGCAGTATCAAATGATCAAGAATCGATTCGTCATCTTGTGAAATATATCAAGCAAGATTCGAATGTTTTTCAAGCTGTACTTATGGTCGATGATTATACCAGAAGTCATGTTTCTACTTGAGACATCACAGGCAAAATTCAGCAGCATATTGCCAGCAAGATAATCACTTCGACAAATCAAAAACTGACACAATCTATGAATAGAAGTCTGGCAACTGCGGATTTGTTTATCATGATACAAATTACGGAAGCAAATCTACTTGCATGAGCGGATTTCCTTATTTAATTATTAGCATATCAAGTCCGACCAAAATGCTTAATGATCTTGGCATTTAAAGAAAACTTGAGTTATAGAATCATACTCGAGTATATGTGGTCTAATTGTTTCTTGTACTTTACTATTCTTGCGATTAGAGAACATGAATTAAATCACACAGCTTTGTACCAGAATCGTCCTCAGACTGCTACCTTACATTTCCTAAATCAGTTTGATGACACATACACAAAACTGAAATACAAGAAGGACCTTACATTATTTCTAAAGAAGCTGTAGGATCTAAATGAATTCGAAATGAAGGTTGGATCGTTTGATTATCCAGCGTATGTTCACGTGAAGCGGAATTCTTCAGGACATCAGCTAGATGTTTCTGGACGCGATGCTCTAATTGCAAAAGCGCTTTCCAAAAAAATGAACTTTATATTATCAGAAGTTTCATCTGAAGAGAAATCATTTGGTTATTTATGTTGTAATGAAGAAAATGAAATGTCTGGGTTATTAAAAATGTTATGGCGCCATGAAATTCGGTTCATTACTAACCAAGCAGGCATTATCAGCAAATGTGAAAAAGCAAACATAGCCAGTGTAAACACTGGAACAACCAAACTCTGTGCTTTAGTTCCAGTTACAAAAAATGAGAATTATTCTTCGTCTCCTCCGACAAAATGGATTCGCTTTTGCATAATGCTTCTAACTATCTGGATCATCACTGGCTTACTGAAATTCCAAAATGACATTTGGGCTTGGTTCGAGATACTAATAGCAATGTTAGAATTCACCGTACCTCGAGAGCCTAAAACCTTATCGGAGAGAATCGTATTTATTTTTATTCTTATTGCGATTTCGTTATTCGCTTCCAACTTGTTTTCATTTTGAACAGATGTGAAGCTGACCAAGAAATCAGAGATGAGTATTGACACTGTAGAGGAATTAATCAGCTCAAATCTTACCCCAATAATGCAAGAAAGATATGCATTCGTTCTGATATTATTCAATGAATCAACAATTACATCATTAGTAAAAAATCTATTCTTGAATACTTAGAGAATCAATAGCGCAAATTGCCATTCAGAAGCATAGAGATGCATACGATATTGATGTGATGACAATTGTCAAGGAAAATTTAACATTTTCCATTAAGGTTCTCCGATTTGAGACGGAATCGCCGTTTCTCGGAAAAGTAAGCGAAATTATAGCAAGGTTATTAGAAGCTCTTTCTTTTAATCAGTGTGGATGCATACTTTTAATTGTCGTTTTTAATTGTTAAATGCTAACGAATTCGATTAAAAATCGCATTCATGCCTCTGTATTCTTCTGCAATCTATGAAGCGTATCTGAAAGGGCACTCTTCATACTTAATAAGATCTCGGGAAAAAGTTTTGGAAGCAAGTACGTTTAGCTATTTTTGTATACTGGTATTTAAGGATAGATCGCAAGAAAAAAATTCTGGAATTCAAAATTACTACAACGTAAAGAAATGAGGTGTACAGATTCTCAAAATAGTATAATCAATTTAGAATCGATATATATATATATGAAGCATGGTTACCAGCGCTCAAAACAAATGAACAAAAAATTCATCGTTTGGAAAGTTTTTAAATTTTATCTTTCTTTTCCCAATAAATATCTTCCCTTACCTCGTTTCCCAATCTAAATCTTGTTATTCTGGTCCATCTTCTATCTCCTCATTCCCTTTCTTAATACTTTTATACTTCTTTCTTTTTTATCATCTTATATCAATTATTATATTTTGATTCTTCATTCATCCCGCATCTTTCTATAAATTGTCTTTTCCTCTCTCTCTATTTTCCAATTCTTTATAGTTTTTTCCAGTCCCGTCTTCTATATTTATAGCATACAAGAACTTCCTCCTTTCCTCTTTCTCTACCTCCATCAAACACTTTCTGGCTATTTCCCATCTCTTTTACTACCTTAGCTTCGTCCCAAATTTCCATGCACTCTTTCCCGCTCTAGTACCTAATTTATCCCTTTGCGCTTCTTCTCCTACCATATATCCCCGCGAACTCCAGTCTACCCATAGCGTCCGCCTTATATACCTTTCTTGAAATCTTTTGATCTCTTTCCTTTATTTCCATCCCCATACCTCTGCTCCATAACCCAATACCGGCCATACCAGCCTATTAAATTACCACATTCTCCTTCTTCAATTTTTCTTAACCTTCTTTCTTCTATTCCCAATATCTGCTGCAACGCCTGCCGCTTTCTTTATCCTTTCTCTTATATGAGCTCTATGAAGAGCTCTGAGCCGACTTTGTGGGCTCAGAGGACACCCTTAGCTTACTCCTCTCACCAACCAGAAATTATCTCCTACTTGCTCTATTACCTTTATCATCCTTTTTTTTTTGTATAAAAATTTCTGATACACTCTTCATTAATCCCTCTCGTACCCGCTTTTTTACAATAACTGTTTCTGTCTCGCTTCGGTCTAATGACTCAAACGTCGCCTTTAGGTCCACGAAAATTGCTACTACTGCCCCTTTCTCCCTTTTAATATAATATCCTCCTCATCTGTTTTCCTGCCATATTTTCCTCCTTTCTTAGCTTTCCTTTCTAGCCCTCCTAGCAATTCCATGACATATTTTTTCCATTCTACCATCTCAAGAGCCTGGTTTACTCTTTTTCTTCTTCTTCTCTCTCTATTTACCACCTTCCAAACCTCTCCTTCCGTCCTAGCTTTCTCCACCTGTTCTTCAAACCTTTTGTTTTCCTCCTCTTTTTTTTTGTTTATAGAACTCAGAACACTACTTTTTTCAAAAAGTAGGTTACTATGAACACTATTTTAAATTAATCAAATGACTCGAAGGCCTGTATAAGTAGAAATAGAAGGCTACCAATTCGTTATTATAATTTAATGAAATTTACAAAAACTAGGACGTACTTTGCCAGCTAAAAACTTCAACTATTTTGTTGAAAATTAAATTTTATTGGTCCTAAGCGCAAACATTTACAATATCATCACAAGTTGATAACATGGTTCGCAAAAACTGTGTAGTTCACATACACAATTATCAAAATGTGTAAGAAATGTGGCTTGTTAACAAACAGAAACATGTAATTTTTTTAAACAATGTGTACGAGTATTTTCGCAATCATAGGTAAATAAATAAACAATTATCCAGAGAGGAAGGCAGCGTATTTTGTTCTGACAATAGCCTAAAATTTTATTTTAGTTTGAGACCGTCAATTTGAAAAGATTATCTTTGATTAACTAAAACTAAAATGAACATAACCTTACATGTCTATGGTATGACTGGTATGATGCTCACAGGTTACATAACCCTAGTGTGCTAAAATTTTTCAAAATTCATGTTACCATTAACACTATTTTGAATTTATCAAATGACTCAAAGGTCTGTATAAGTAGAAATTGACAAACGATTTTTTTGAATAGAAAAATAATTCTGCTTCGAAATATGACATTTTAAATTCAGTAGATCGATATTACAATTTTGCAAAAAGGTATTGAAATAGATTTGAAGAACGATACTAAGAAAAGCGACTAAAACAATTGCGCGCTCTCAGATTGAAACTATCGCACATAGAAGGATACCAATCCATTATTATAATTCAATGAAATTTCGAAAACTACTTTATACTTATACTTTGTGTATGCCTCAGGTTACTAAGGAAAATCAAAGTGGAATCAGTCTACTGACAAAAGTGGAAAGGAAGATAGTCAGAAATTATTTCTCTCCCTTTGTGATAATGCTGCTAAACGCATTATTGAAGACCCCTTCGGCAACTTTAATTTTTATCATTGATTCTCAAGAAGTAAAAAATCGTCCTAAATGGATTCGTCGTCTTGTGAAATATATGAAGAAAGATTCGAATGTCTTTCAAGCAGTAATCTTTGTTGATGATTACATGAGAAGTCATGATACTATTTTAGACATCATACAAAAAATCCAGCAACATCATCCCAGAAATAAAATCAATTCAACAAATGAAAACCTGACAAAATCTTTGAATCGAAGGCTGGCAACTGCGGATTTGTTTATCACGATTCAATTTATGGAAACAAATCTACAATTTCCTAAATCTACCGATTTCCTCATTCAATTAGGAGCATCTCCCAAAATGTTTAATGATATTCTTGGCAGTGAAAGAAAGCCCGACTTATAGAGCCATACTCAAATATATGTGGTCCAATTATTTCCTGGACTTGACTATTCTTCCAATCACGAAACATGGAATCAATCACACTGGTTGGCATCAGAATCGTCAGCAAATTGCTACCTTATGTTTCCTCAATCCATTCAATGAAACGTATACAAATCGAAAATACAAGGGGAACCTTGAATTATTTCCGAAGAAGCCGCAGGATCACGATTTGATTCAAAGAGGCAAATCTACCATATCCTGCATCGACGGATTTCCTGAAGTAATTATTAGCATATCAAGTCCGATCAAAATGTTTGATGATCTTATCAGCAGTGAAAGGAGACCTTAGTTATACAGCCATACTCGAATATATGTGGTCTAATTATTTCTTGGACGTGACTATTCTGGCGATAACGAAACGTGCAATAAATCACACAGCTTTGAATCAGAATCGTC
>CAKNWT010241592.1:0-14197 GCA_932066315.1 Andricus coriarius
TCTTGAACGTAACCCAGGGGGATGGCTCTCCTATAAAGGCCTGTAGAATAAATGTGTCATGAGATTTGACCGCTGCCGTTTGGCAGCGCTGGCTGTACTTCTAGGCTGAAAATTCAAATGCATGGGAAAAATACAAATTTATTTCTATTCTTAAAATACCTTTTTTGCATATCTTTGAAAAACATTTTTCATTATATTAAATATCCAATAAATTTATAAGTAGGGGAGACCGGCCCTAAGCGTGCAAAGTTTTTGCATCGTCAAGTTTTAATAGCAAAATGATGTTATGAAAAGAAGCACTGATACAGCTTGAAGGAGTGGTATGTCGACTACAATTTTGTCCACAGGCGCGGTTGTCTATGAGCAAAAGTTTAGTTAATATTTGATAAAATTGATGCTAACTCAAGAGGCGTGGGGCTAAGCGCGCACTCTATCATTTTCACGCTTGGGGCTAAGCGTGCACCTTTGGATTTTTCAAACCAATTTTTTTCATTCAAGAAAAACATTCATTTTCTGATCAATAATTATTTTTTTCCATAGATTCAAATTTTTTCATCTTAATCAGAGCTTTTTATATGTTTTCGCCCTAAAGTACTTCTTTAACTTGTTTCGGCCCTAGGGCACAAACGGCGATTTTCCGCCTGCCGCGCATGAACGAAAAATCCTAATTCTTGATTCAGTCGGGCACGAAACAATTTTTCACAGCCTCTTAGCGCCCACACGAGGTTCGGGCTTAGCCCCCAGCATCATTTTTGTTGGTTAGCCGAAAAAAATACCAAAAATTGAATGATTAGAAAATCTGACGTAGACAATGTTTAATCGACCTTTACTTAATGATAGTAGCTTACCTTATTTTTAAAAACACTTAAAAGATGGTCGGTATACGAGCGAATCAACTGCTGGATTCGTCGGCAAACGCATGTCGTTCGGCGCGTCAGCAACAATTTCCGCTGTAGAAGCGTCATCCTGAATGGTGTCGAATTTTTCCGGGGACACAATAGTCTTAAGGCTCATTAACGCGCGATTAGGCGAGTTTTCACGTGTTACTATTTTTTACATTCTCATCCTAATGAGAAGGTAATGGTTTTATGTAAAATTTGACTTAGTCGGTTTTCATCAAATCTCTACGTTTTGAGACCCCCTGAGTGAGAAAAAACAATTGTTACGAAGCTGTCTGTAGTCTGTAGGCACGATAACTTTCCAAAAAATGATCGAACTGGATAGAGCTTTGGCACACTTTTTTAAGACGTAAAATAAAAGGACAAGTTTGTTAGCCAGCTATTTTAGAAGAAGATTAAAAAAGTTAAGCATTTTCAAATTTTTTTGACACCATTCTTTTTCAAGATTTAAAAATTCTATGTACGGCTATTTATAATGTTCGGTAAGTGGAACAATTTATCCGTACGACTTTTTTCTATTAAAAGAAAATTATCACAGTTAGAGCATCGTCAAAAAAAAAAAAAAAAAAAAACGAAAATGAGAATTTTGAACCGAACAACACACGATATGATAAAAAAGTCAAGAGAAGAAAAACGTTGCGTTTTGAAAGCCTTACAAGATTATCATAACAACTTTTTTGGACGAACGACACAAGTTACAAAAAAAAAATTAATAGACAAAAGCTGTTCACCCAAAAAAGAGTTACAAATTCGTTATGAATAATTTTTTGATAGGATGAGTAGTTTTTGGTTTAAGGTTATGTGACGAATGGGTCACGTGACCGGCTTCCTACCTTACCGTCACTTTTTTTATTTGTAAACTTATTTCTACACGAATAGCGACATCGAGTTAAAAATTTGGGATAATAAATAAGAAGCACTAAGAAACGCGGCTGTGGTCCTAAATTGTTATAATTATGAAAAAAGCAAAAAAAAAAATTATTTACAAAAAAAACTTTTTTCATCATTATAAAAATTGAGGACCAGAGCCGCGTTTCTTAGTGCTTCTTATTTATTATCCAAAATTTTTTAACTCGATGTGAAAAATTAAATTAAAAAATTAAATTTTTGGAAAAACTACGCTAGTTAGGGAAAAAATTAATGAACAGAAGTTGTACAGCGAAAAAGATCTATAAATTTGTCTTTAATCATTTTCTGATGGAACGTGTAGTTTTTGTTTTAATCGTGAAAAATACAAATTTTATTTTTGAACGAACTACACAAACTATAAAAAAATTAATAGACAAAAGTTGCTCAACCAAAAAAGAGCTACAAATTTGTTATTAGTAATTTTTGGAAAAACAACACAAATTACGAAAAAAAATAATAAACAAAAGTTGTTCACTCAAAAAAGATGTACAAATATTGTTATTAATCATATTAAGATAGGATGCGTATTCTTTGTTTCAGTTGTATAAAATAGCATTGAAAATAAACAAATTGAGTTTTTGGAAAAGCGACAAAAAGTGCAATAAAATTTCAATTAACATAATTGTTTTTTTATAGAATGCCAACTTTTTTTCTTATACAAATGAGACAATGAATATAACAATGTTTCAATATCAATGTACATTATGTATTGTAATAATATAAATTTATTGATATGATACAGTTTTCAAGGTAGCTGAGAATAAAAATTAGTGCAAAATAAGGAACAAATATGAAAGTAATCATGAAAAATAAAATTGGTACATTATTCTGCAATATCTGAGTAAGCAGTCCCAGACTGAGGTACAGAAATAAATATAATATTCATTTGATATAATAGAGTTGAACTTAATGTAGAAAAGTTCGCACTTTTGACAAAATCGAATGCGAAGCACGAGATGCGTGATGAGAATGTGTTCGTTAAAGCCGAATGAGCTTTAACAAAAGAGAATTCACAATCACCAAATTACAGTTGTCGGTGCTTGCACTTTAATTTCAAAAGGTATGTGCATAAATGTGGAGGAAGTACAAATAACGAGCGCGTAGCACGAGATAAATATATTATTGAGTGCGAAGCGCGAGAATCAATAGACGCGCGCGCGATGAGAATGTGTCCGCGCCGCGGGCAGATTTTTAAATTTAAACAAGTGCGCGTTTAGCCCCGATCTCCCCTAGTAATGGAAAGTAAAGAAAAAATCTCTTTGATTAAATACGAATACACTTGTCACAGTGTACCAATCACAATTCTACAAAGTGAACATTAAATTTTTCAGCATGGGCATATGTAAATATTGTAAACTGTGAAAATAATACATTTCAATTGAACTAGATTATAAAAATGTATATTTCTTTTTGAAGCTAGAAAATAATTTACTTTATTTCGTTGTAAGACGTTTATAAAAATGGATTATGTTATAAAAAATATCTATTGTTATAATTAGTTCGAATATTTCTAACGATTTATATTATAAAGAATAGGATTTATAGAATAAATAAATATTGATAAAGTTGTTGTAGGATAAAAAATGTATTTATTGTGCACAATATTTAATTAGGGATTCACAGAGAATAAATAAAAATACATAATTATAAACGGATAAATACTAATATTTGAAACACGGTATGTACTTGAAATTTAAAAACATTTATTTACATTTCTGATCGCTGGACAGTATAATTCGTAATGAATTTTGATGGTTTTTAATTACTGTAAGTCTTCCAATTAGAATGAGTGATTTTGGATATTTCACTCAGACTAAATACGAATTTTTTATTCAATAAAAAAGTTTAATTTTTTGTTGACTAACTTTTCAGTGATACCATTTATTTTAAGACTTTCAAATTCATTAAAACAGGCCATAAATCAATATAATAGCTAACTAAAAATAATTTCCAGTGGGTTATAGCAAGAGAATTTTTTTTGCTATTTTATAAACAAACTTATGAACAAAAGTAATTTTTTCTTCACTTGCAACGATTAGCTATTTGAAATCCATAGGCTTTGTATGAAATACGACACATATTAATGTTTGCTTACAATACGTTAAGAATAGCTGCTTTTTGCCAACTATTTAAACAGTTTTTATAAACAAGTGCACATTTTGACTATTTTTCTATGAATAGGCTTCATTTTCTTTTGTGGAATTAACTAGAAATGTCTTGCCAAAGACTCCTTTCTGTCATATTTTTTATTAAACAGAAATTGTTAATTGAGGATCCGGATGCAATAACTCGCCTGACAATCGGACAGCCAAATAATAATTGTCCGATCGTCTCACACATTGCAAATTTTAAAAGTCGCAAAAATAATTTAAAAAAAAAATGGGCTTGTAGAGAATGAGAAAACGGAAAGTTTTTCCTGATAGATTTTGGTGCGATTATTATTCTTAGTAGAAAAAATGAAAAACTGAAATATTCGTTACTCCAAAATCAATAAGTTAATCAATAATAAATAAATGTTGATAAAGTTGTATAATAAAAAAGTGTACTTTTGAACAATGTTCAATTAGGAATAAATAGATAATAAATAAAAATACAGGATATTAAACGAATAAATACTACCATTTGCAACACGGTATTTACATACAATTTAAGCAAATTTAAACAAATTTATTTAGATTTGCGAATTTAAGCAATTCAAGTTGTAGTAAGCTTTGTCCGCTTTTTTTTGCTTTAAGTTAGTCTTCTTTCGATCAGCAATTTTCAATTTAGCAAATTGCCGCATTCGGTTTTCCAAGTAATATTGGATCAAATAAGCTAACACGTCTTTCGTGTGATCGAGGCAAGGAAAATTAAAAGTTTCTTTGGTTAGCTCGGTAATAACTAAAGCGAATACATTGCCTTAATTGCAATTTTTTCAAAGGATTGCTCTATTCTTTTCAAGAAATTAAAAATTCTATATTTAGGATGACCAAGGAGCTGGTAATTATCATACCCTATTTTAGAAACTTGATTTTGGCTCATTTCTTTTTCTGAATGAAAAATCGTGAACAACAGACTTCGCATTGTCGGAACTTTGAAATTTTTTTGAATACTTGTACGGTTAAAAAGGGAAGTAGACATTCTCTTACAATCGGTAGATCGTACTCATGAACTTCATCGCATCAGTGAAGTGACTGAAATCACAAATTTCTTCTGCGATAGTGATATTTAATTTATTCTTCATTTCAGCGACAAAATTTATTCGGTATTGTTTTTCTTTGATTTGTATATTTCTTTTAATCTTGCAATGGAAATTAAAGGCATGGTAGGAGCATCGAGAATAAAACAATTTTCGCTTTTTGGTGGTTTTAAAACACCATAGTAAACAAAAATTGTATACATCTGTAAAAAGGTTGGAGTACCTGGATGATCATCGGTGCCACCTGAATATCTGATCGTTCCAAAGAACCCTAAAAAAAGGAACATAGCAATGTATAAATCAGAAAATGGAATCATTCATTTATTCGCGCGTTCCAAAAGAGCATGAATTACGATTTGATCAGTTCAAGTAACAACGTATAGGAATAGCAATTTGTAGTAATAGAAATTTGTAATAATGGAAAATACATCTTAAAATAAAAATATTTATTTTTAATATACTGTCTGAATATTACCTGGACTTTTGCAAAAGAAAATCTTAAATTAGCTCAGGATACATTTTTTCTCGATGATTACATTAAATCGTATGTCTCCGGTTTACAGGGGGTTTTATGGGTACTCTCAATGGCCTTCACGGTGAATCGGAGTTGATGGATGATATTTCTACCAACCTTGAATTTTATTCTAGAGCATTCAGACTTAAAACATTTTTAGTATATACCCCCAGCTTACTTTTAAGAAGAGCAAACAAGATTGCAACCCCGGGAGAGCAGTGGTATAGCGAGTTGCCTACCCAACAGTGATAGTTCTCAAAAACTTAACAAATCGTCCGTTTCGGTGACTTCTATGGGCCGGGATCGGCCCCTTACTTGATATTTGGTAGCTTAAGGCATATGTCGACCATGGCGATGGGTTGTGAAAGTGGGTTGCCACCTTTCTGGGGCACCCACAGAAAGTACCTGGATCACAGTGTTTTTCTATCAAAATTTCTTGCACAACTGATACATCTGCGGCATTTTTTGGTGAAACTACCTCCTATGAAACTAAAATCTAATCATTGATGAAGAAATATTCGAGCATATATATATTGCCGCTTGCTGGGTACCGTATGGTCTTCCCTGTCCGAAGGGCAACCCAAGGGCCTGCATACTGGTGAAGAGAATCAACGTTGTCCCGCTGCTAGAGCTAAGCTCTAGAGACCTGATGGTGATAGCTACAGATCTTAAAGGGATAGGAAAGCTAGTAATGGGATCGACCTACTTCTCATATGACAGCGATACCAACCCACCAGTGGAGGTACGTACACTGGTGGATTACTGCAACGTAAGGTGTCTTTTTCTTCTCCTAGGGTGCGATGCTAATTCCCATCATACTTTGTGGGGCAGCACGGATATCAACTCAAGAGGTAATGATCTATTGGAATACCTAATCTGATTTAGATATTCTTAACACGGGGAGTACCCTGACGTTTCGTAACTCGGTCAGGTAGGAAGTCATCGACATCACTCTCTGTACCGCTTGTTTTAGAGACAATGTCAAGAAGTGGAAAGTCTCAGACAAACCCACTTTCTCAGATCATGCACAGATAGAGGTGGAGTTGGAATCCTTTGTATCCGCGGGCCCTAAGTGTGCCAGAAATCCAAGATGAACGGGCTGGAACCAGTTTTTCAAGGAACGAGGGAGTGCACTCTTGGAGGTGCCCAGGCCAATTAGAGACGTGGACAGCCTGGAGATGGCAGCCAATATTTCCACGGAGGACATCAAATCTACTTATGAAATTAAATGTCAGTCCACAAGATTCCGAAAGGCTGGGGAGATACACTGGTGGAACGGGAAACTCGAAGAGTTTCGCAGGGAAACCAGTACTGGCAAAACGGATAAAATATGTACCTTATTTACGACGAAGAGGGATGAATACAGGGATGCAATACGTTAGGCGAAGCAAGAAAGCTGGACCAACTTTTGCACAGACATCGAGAAAGGTGCAGAAACAGCTAGACTGCACAAGCTGCTCTCGAAACCCGGATGCTATTCTTGGCACCCTAAAATGCCCGACGTGGGATACTCAGCGTCAACCGAGGCGGCCCTAAGCGGAGCAGTAAACCTAATCGATGGAAAACTAAAGGAGAAAGGCCTCGCGATTGGAACCTTTATGGATATCGAAAGCCTTCAACTACACCTCCAAAGAGGTGATCTGGGCGACCATGATTGCACGTGGTGTGCCTATTGCAGTCGTGCAATGGACCTGCCACATGTTGGCCAACAGGAAACTAGCAACGACGAAGGGTGATACCACTTTATGTGGTACCGTTGACTCGGGATGTCCACAGGGAGGCGTTTTATTGCCCCTGCTATGGTGCTTTGTAGTGGATGAACTGCTTCATCCGCTCTCGAGTCAGGGCCAGCACGTTATAGGCTACGCGGACGATATTCTGCTTATTGTGCGCGTCCAGCATCTGGATGCGCTCTTCGGAGAAATGCTGCAAGCACTGGGGATAGTGGATTCTTGGTGCAAGACGTCTAGATTATCGGCGAATCCGAGTAAGACTGATGCGGTTGTATTCACCAGACGGTATAAGTGGGAAACCACGAGTACACTGAAATAGGTAGGACAACAACTGGAAATCAAAGAACGAGCTAAATATCTAGGAGTCATCCTAGATAAGAAGCTGTCATAGAACGAGCACCTGGAAAATAAGTGAAAAAAGTTAGTAGCAACTCTATGGCTCTGTAGGAGAGCCATAGGGTAAAGCTGGGGCTTAAAGCCCCAGGTGACTGGAAATAATCAGGGGACTTTTTCTAAGGTATTCCAACCGACATCGCGAGTGTGCCGACCTTGAGCATGGTCAAAGACAAAATACATGGGGACGACTAGTTTACAGATGGCTCCAGAAACTAGGAGAAGGCCGGAGCTGGTGTATATCGTAAAACAATTGGAATGGGCTTTACAATTTTGATGAGGTCCTACGCCACAGTCCCACAATCTGAGATTATGGCCATGCTCCAGTATTGTATTTTCGTAAATTTATGACCTTATTTTCTCTTCAGCTATATAAATAAATTAATCTTGAACTAAAATTAAACCATCTTTGACTTCCCGACTGAGAGTTAGTGAATAGACCTTTTCTAAATAGTTGTATACCAAAGAGCAACAACTTCAGAGGTAAATTATAACAGCCTTCATAAGACAGAGGTAAAGTAGAGTGAAGTTTTATCAAAAAATGCGGCAGGTATACCAGTTGTGCAAGAAATTTTGATAGAAACACTGTGATTCCGGTATTTTCTGTGTGTGCCCCTGAAAGGTAGGCAACCCGCTTCTACCACTAATCGCCATGGTCGACTACTAAATGTCAAGTGGGAGACCGATCCCGGCCCATGGAAGTCACTGAAACGGACGATTTGTTGAGTTTTTGAGAATTACCCCTGTCGGGTAGACAACCCACTATATCGCTGCTCTTCTGGGGTGCAACCTTGTTTCCACTTCTTAAATGTAAGCTGAGGGTATGTACTACAAATGTGCCAAGTTTGAATGCTCTAGAATGAAATGCAAGGTAGGTTAGACTAACCGCCGTACTATCAGGTTCTGGTTCATCGCAGTCCCAGTGTAACGTGAAGAAAATTAAATTCACAATTAAAATGGATCTAATGCTCACAATTATGCAATAAAAAAGTTTTAAAAGGATTTTCAAAATGTAAAATCATCGTAAAAAAAATTCAAATTTACAATGAAAATGGATCCAATGCTCAAAATATTTAATTAAAAAGTTTTAAGAAGATGTAGAAAATGTACAATTAACGTAAAAAAAATCAAATTTACAATAAAAATTGATCCAATGCTTCATATTATACAATTAAAAAGTTTCAAAAGCTTTTAAAAAAGTACTTGAAACAAACTTTGGTTAAAATTTCGTTTTTAAGATACATTTGCAAATGAAATATTTTCATTTTTTAAATTAAATTTTTTTTAATTGCAACTTTTTGTATTCAGAATAAGAAATTAGCTCTGATAATGTTGGTGGGGTCTTATCCCTTTATGGCTTCGGGGCCAGTAAGAGCATAAGAAAGCTTTAAACTTTCGTCACAAGTAGCCGAAACTTCTGATAGAAATTTAATTCTTTCTTTTCTTTTAAGAGGCCTCAAAGGCACAAAGGTAAAAGCTTCTGAATTATGAGATTCAATCTTGCATTTTCGCTGATTTAGGCGCGCTATTTATTAATCCTGCCTGTTATTACGAATTCAGTTTTTTAATTTTCTAGCAAATTCTTCCATAAATCTAAAGTTGAATTCAACGTCATCCTGAGACCTTCAGCTGCGTCTTCAGTAAGAATTCATCTTTACCCAGCAGTCCTTTGTTGGCTCGATCTTTCCATTCATTTAGCCACTTTAAAGTATCCTGTAGAACCTATTATAAAATTAGGAATATTATAAAATGAAAAAAGCTTAACATGCAATAATACAACTTTATCGATGAAAACATTCACCTTAATATTTTCACTTCCAAGTCGAACACCTGTTTATGGAGATGTTCTGTTTAAGGCGTCGAACATGTTCGAAATTTCACAGAACTGTGCTGTTTAAATGTTGATGGGCGACTGGAAATTTTTATAGTCTAGGCAAAATCAGAATATGCCTACTTTGTTGTTTCGTTGTAGAATCATTTTTCAGCTCGCTAAAATGTTTTAGAAAATTTTTTGACAAACTAATGTTAAAGTTATAAAACTGTGAGTCCACTCTGAAGATTCACCTGCCTGGCCTCTGGCCATTAATCCGCTCTTCATTCCTGTTATCATTACGCTTTTCTACCTAGAAACCTACATCCTAAAGCTTCATTACTTGAGAGTTGAGGTTTACTGTTCTGCCAGTAGCGTTAGGGTCAGTTTGTATTTCGAGTCAACAAAAATATTCGACTCTGTGCGCGGTTTATTGCACTCGCCATACAAGCTTCACCTGTTAATCAACGGGAAAATTTAAAGTAAAATTATCAGTTTACCCATTTTTCAAACCATTTCTTATGCTAAATCTTTCACCCTTTTAGTTCTTCTTTTCCAGATTCATTCTGAGAGGTTTAAAGTGTACTCTGTACAAATTTCACTTCACACAAACTTAACCAAAGCAGCAATAAGTCTGTAAATATTGCAATTTTGGTAGAATTCTCCTTGTTGTACAATTGTTACATAATATTTCTGAAATATGAAAAGTTGACAAAATCCATTTTGATATCTCAGAGAACAAACAACTCCAAGATTGAATAACTTGATTCATAACTTCTTATGAAAATTGAACTTGCAAAACAAGTTGTATTTTTACGTGTTAAACTCCATAAGAGGAACAATTGCCTAGGCTATACGAATTTCCAGTCACCCATGAACATTTAAACATTTGATTTTTTTGGACCACTCTAGTATTTACTGATATTCTAATGGGAGATTTTACGATTAAATTAGTATTTCGAAAATAATGTAAAGACAAAATATCCCTGAAGTGCAAGAAATACTCGCAATTTAAAGAAACTGTTGTTTTCAAGATTTACGTGTGCGTCAGTTATCTTAAAATAAAGTCTTTTGACATATTTTTGAAATGAATCAAATTCGTGCAAAACCTTAAAGTGATCCCACTCAATATAATTTTGGTCTGGACTTACCTGCACTAAATTGAATGTTCATATACATATTTTGAGTTAAATTTTGGGAATGTAGAAAAATGGAAAAAATTCTTACTGTTAGTTTTCCGTTATTCGCTAAGCGATTCCGAATAGTGTTTATGAGATGAAGTGCATCGGAAAAGAGAAACAACCTTTCGGTTATGCCTACCCGATAAGAAGGCTTGCATTCAAAAATATTAGAGATCCCTGAGCTAGCTTTGTAGCTATAAATCTTGACAACGTAAAATGACTAATACTGTGCTTTTAAATGCCTTTAACCTCTTTATTATTCGAAGAACAGTCAATGAGAACAGTGAAATGTGCAAATTTAAAAGAGATTAAAAATGTTCTATTTCATGTTCGATTTAGGGTATCCAAAAGTATTCAAAAAGATATTGTCGCCACCGGGTACGGAAAGGCATTCAATTTAGCAGATTACTTCTCCTGCTATGGGGATTCAAAACGTGAGGACAAAAACGGTATCGAAAATAATTCAATAATTGTCACGATACCATTGAACCGGAAGTTTTCGAATACTTTTTAATGCAAGCCTTCTTACCGGGCATGGTTATCAACCCAATTGTGCTGATCGTTTGAATTGTCTGTAGGATGTTTAGAGAAAATGTTTGTACGTGGCCTTTTGTCCACTATAACCCAATTCAGTCCACATTTTTCTATTCTGGTTTCCTCCGACCGCAACATAGACAAACCATACGTGAAAGATATCTGTAACAGTAATATTAAACATGACTTTAAACTCATTAAAAAATGTTAATAACAACTTTAATAAATTGTTTTATTAATATTATGTCACGTCCTGCGACGTATCATAACTATATTATTTATACTTATATTATTAATAATCGCTATATTTATACTTATAATTTATATTATTAATTATGATAGAAAAAGGTTATGTACTTCAAAACGCACTAGCTCGTGCATATTCATTTTTATCCATCATGATAAAATCAGTAGTCTGAACTCCGCAGTACTAACCATGTAGTTTATTGGAATTCTTTATTTCTATAGACCACTAAAATACAATGACTTCTCGTCTACAAATCTCCGAAGCTCATAAAAATCAGCCACGAAACATTAAAGAGGGTGGCACAATGGCCAGTTCCTTGAACTCAAGGAACAGCACGCCCAGGTATTACGCCTTCAGATATAGACCCCTGGATATAAATTGATTTCAATTGCTTCGTCCCCTCGCCGTAGAGTTTTTGGTTTTCAAGTTTTAGGTTCTGATCACAATGGAATCTGACTTATATAAACCCAGGATCAGAATTAGAACATCAGTCTATCTCCAAATTTTAAATCGGGCGGAAGCTCTGCTCAAAAGTACTTTGGAAAGTCAGTCGAAAAACTCAAGTCCATCTACGAACTTCAAATCGGACGGAAGCTCTGCCCTCGAACACATTCTCAAGTTAATATTAAAATACCAGATCAACTCCGGTTATTTGAAAACCATTTCCAAGTAGTCGAAATACAAATTGAAAAATAAAAGTAAAATCAGTTTTGTGCTTCGGAAATTACAATCGAACTGAAGTCGATTTTAAATTTCAAATCCCTTTAAATAAGTGAAACTAAACCTTCAAGATCCTTTTGACAATTTCCATTATCAATAATCATTACCCTTGAGTACCAGCAGGGGACCTGAGGCTACCTGCCCACTAATAGACTCATTTGGCAAATCCTCGTTGTCATGTTAAAACGCGGGACGCGCTCACTGGCTCGACGAGAGGCGCAAGTCATTGCGGCCTGCAGAACCTAGGGAGGAAATGGAGGACAGTGAATTCTCAAGGAATCGATAGGTCTAAATTCATGTTGGATTTGTCAATGGCTTTAGTCAAGCCTTTACTTGCAACTCGTCTGACGCTTTCAACTCTTTTCTCTTTTTTGATGGAAATGATTGGTGAGTTCTTGCCTTATAAAGAAAGACCGGAAGAGCAAGATCCACGCGATGATTTTCAAATGAATGTGCTTGAAAAGCCAAAACTTTTTCACTTTTCTCCGTCCAGTCTCGACAGAAAAACAAGATTTTTTTGTACGTCTTGCAAAAGGTCAATCTGCCGGGAACACACCTCTAAAAAATGTTTAACTTGTTAAACTTGCTAATCTTAAGCTTTTTTATAAATAAATTGTGCGAATTCGAAAATGAATGGTTGATTTGTATCAGTACTAAGTACCCTGTACACCGACATTAAGATGAAGATAATAATACACGGGAAACCACTCATATTACAAGTGTCAAAATATGGCAATTTTCGTTGAACCGGAAAATATATTTTTTTCAATAAAATAAAAAACTGCTGCCAAGGTCTCAAAGTGTAACCCTCGCACCCTACAATTATCATCGTGAAACCTAATTTGTTCATTCTTCAAGCTATTATACAAAAAAATTTAAAAAAAAAACGTTTTTACTGAAAAGTTGTTTCAGTTTTGTGAAAATATTTATAGTATGTGTTGAATTTATCTTATTAATTTTATAATGTTCATTTTTGTGAGACTATTAGCTACAGTTTAAAAAAATGTATCCCGATACGTTAATTTGATCCAGAGATACTGCACTTTAAACTTTGCCCGGGCACAAACTACCCAGTGTAGGCTGAACGAAAAATTTCGGACGTGTAGGCTTTGAGGGTTGATAAAAAAGGAGTTAGGCCAGATCCGAAAAAATTAGAAGCAATAAGAAATTTCCCCATTCCGAAAAAACCTAAAAACATAAAAGAATTTATAGGACTTGCAGGATATGATAGAAAATTGATTGATGCCTTTTCAAACATTGCAGCTCCACTCAATGAAATATTAAAAAAAGATGTAGAATTTAAATGGACAGAAACTCAACAAAAAGCGTTTGATACACTAAAAAATAAATTGTGCGAAGAACCTTTATTACAAAGACCTGATTTCACTAAAACTTCGGTTTTAAAAACCGACGCTTCCGGTTATGCAGTTGCAAGCGTTTTATCCCAAGGCAAGATTGCAAAGATAAACCAATTGCATATGCGTCACGATCTTCGAGCGACAGCGAGCGAAAATTCGATATCTACGAGAAAGAAGCTTTAGCAATTGTATTTTCTGTAACTCATTTCCGACCTTATTTGTACGGAAGAAAATTCACCTTAGTAACCGATCATAAACCATTAGTGTGGTTCAAAAATGGTAAAAACCCTTGTTCTCGTATAACAAGGTGGGAATTAAAATTAGCAGAGTACGATTTTGATGTAATCTGTAAAGCTGGAAAAATGAGTTTAAATGCCGACGCCCTATCCAGTAATCAAACAGACAATATCGAGAAAACTAATGGTACTGAAGTATTAATTGCAAATCATATATATTTATGGCCAACGGCCATACCACGCTGGAAACACCAGTTCCCGTTAGATCACTGAAGTTAAGCAGTGTTGGGCGCGGTTAGTACTTGGATGGGTGACCGTCTGGTGATACTACTGCGTTGCTGTTGGCGGTCGTGGGTGTGGTGAGCCCACACATGTAGTTATTTACTACAAGAAACTATCCACCTAAAAAACATTACCCGAATCGGTTAGTGTCACGCTTACCCCTAGAGGCTCGCCGAAAGGGAAATAGCTTAATGATATACATA
>CAKNWT010241655.1:0-17768 GCA_932066315.1 Andricus coriarius
GGCACAAAACTAGACATGATTACTCAAGGAAAAATTTATGTTGTTGTATACAAAAACTGAATATGTGCACTGATTTATGTAGCCAGGTGTCGAACTCACACAAAAAAAGAGGATGACGTTTCTATTGTAGCTAAATATGTTCACTACCGCCATCTCTGAGCAAACAGCGGATTTAAGCTTATACACATGGTATTTCCTCCCACTGTGCGCTATTCGGGATAAATAGTGGTATTGTATCTTATGAAATTTTTTTTTCAGTTCGGAAAAGTATTCAGTATTAAGATATCTTTACCTGTTGATTCCATGAACATAAATCGGTACAGGAGCAATGAAATGTATTGATTGTGGTACAGAAAAGACTTGTAAACTGCATTTCGAAAGTAACGATTATTATAATTCCTCTTACTGAAAATTCATTGAAGGAAATCCTTTTGATTCTATTTTTTGTATGTTTAATTAGCATTTTTGATTACATTTTATTAACCAATTGTGTATATTATATCATAGTTCAATCCACAGATAGTTGCAAGTATAAATTGCACAAAATAATGCAGATGGAATTCAAAAGCTCGAACTAACCTATAAGTCACCTCAAAAGTATTAAGTTTTAGGATTGTAATGTTATGCGTAAAAATAGTATTCAAGACTTTTTAGAAAGGAGCAATTCCAACAGATTGAAATCGCGGAACTTCATTCAAGTTTTACAGAATTCGTCGTATTGTATGAAAGGACTGCTGCACTGAGCCTTCAGTGTAGTTCATATAGGTCGGCTTTGTACCGACGAGCGGAAGTTTAGTTTCACGCGCATACCCAGGTGCGAATTGACCGTCGGCCCTCGGTCGGGCCAACCGTCGAACGGTCGGTCAAACTTTTTGCGCCACTGGTCGGGCCAACCAGCTAAATGATAACGGTCAACCGCCTTTGACTTCTCAAAGTCGGCCCGACATTTGGTATGAAGTCTGCCCAACCTTGAACAACCATGTGGGGCCGACTTTGATTTTTGTAGATTCAAGGTATTCAAAACATTAATAATAATTTATTGCGAGTATTTTGACTATAAATATTAATGATCCTGCTTAGAATAAATACATGTATTAAATTTTTAAAAATTATATTACAAATAAAATTTCTATCGCTACGGGGTTTCGAACCTACATCTATACCTGAATCTATCGCCTAGCAGTCGGGAGTCTTACCCATTACTCTATGCCTACAGAATTGAAAGACAATGAAAAAACCATCCTCATAAGCCACAACTCAAAGCAGTTAAAATTAAACATTTCTTTAACTCTTTTTTCTCAATAATTTTTGTATTATTATGCTACATCATGTAGATGTAAAATAAATTAACTGTTAACGTGAATATAAGTGAAATACTTTTTAAATAAATAATTTAAACCCATTAGAATTTTTAGGGGTTTATAGCCCTGGGCTGAAACCCTTAAATTTTTCTGCAAATTTTCAAAAAATTTTTTGTCTTAAAAATTTTTGTTTTAATTTTTTTTCCACCATTTTTTTCAACAATTTTTCTTCAATTTTTTTTCTAAAAATTTTGTTTCAAGAATTTCTTATTAACAATTTTTTTTAAACAATTTTTTTTTCAAACATTTTTTTCTCTTGGTACTCACTTTGAATAATTTTTCTTCGTGTAATATTTTGTTTTTTCGCGTTTTAGGCTATTTCAAAACTTTTGATAATGACATAAAATGTGATTTTTAATGAGCATTTAAAATGCGCGCATCATGATGACTTGTAAAAGCCAATGTTATGCCGATGGTCGGGCCATCTATTGCCCAGAGTCGGGCGGGCCGTTCTTTCACGGTCTTTTTGAAACCATTAACCAGCGTTTGTCTGACGGCCGGCCTATATGTGGGCCAAGGTTTAACCGACCATCCGGTGAATAAAGGTGACTTGTGGTTAACCCACTGCTGTATACAGAGTCGGACCGACCGCATTCGTGCGGTCGTACCGACCGATCTGCCACAGTTTATCCGATCGTCGGCCCGAAGTTGAGCCAGAATTGGGCCGACAGTCGGCTTTTCGCCCACCGCCGACGTCGGTTGCCAAAGTCGGCGAGACCATGGCAGCTTGAAAACACCTTAGTCGGTCCAACTCTGGTTACCGTAGATCGGTTACCAAAGTAGGGCCGACTTTGGGCCGATGGTCAATCTCTGGCATCCGACCGAATTTCGCACCTGGATCGAACTGTTCATGAGAGAGAAACTTTCGCTGCGGAGAGCGCGTGAAATAAGGGTTGCCAAATTATAAAATTCATATACTTCAGCTGATGGAAACTGTCGCGAACGTAGGTCATCAAAGGTAATGATGCACACAAGCCTAAGATTCAGAGTTTTTTTTTTTTAAATTTGAATGATCTAATAATTTTAAAAGTGTTTGTTGTGCCAAAAAACGTATTTGGTGCTGCATGTTGAAAAAGGGATTTGGATTGATTACTGACTGGAGTCGTAAGTACTTGTTTTTATATAAATACTCATAGAGGCAATAAGACAGTAAATCTTTCAGGTAAATTATTATTAATATTAAAGTTTTCATCTTTTCTGTAAATATTCAAATTTATTATCGATCTCTTTTTACAGATTTTTAAAAACGATGAAGGATTTGTAGTTCCGAATGGCACTTTTTGCGTACATGCAAAATTTATTAGTCCTGTCAACACCATTTTTTCAGCTGAATATGAATCTTATGTGGGCTTTCATTAGAGAAATGTTAATTTTGGAGGATTTTGCAATGGAAGATTGAATCATCTTCTTAACTCTTTAGTTCTATCAGATGTATGCACAACAAAAACGAACTATTTGAATGAAAAATAGGTATATAGGATAGTGGGAGGAAATCGATGCACGATTTACGATTGATGATTAGATTGAAAATTTTGGAATGTCTAAAGAAACTTTCCAATATATACGGGATCAGTTGGAGCCTGCTTTAAGGCAGAAGCTTAATCCATTAATGCCCAGAGAACCAAGTAGTGTTCAGAAACCATTAGCCATTGCAATTTTCTCGTACGCAAGTTGTTGCGAATAACGGGTCGTTGCACTTCTTCTTGGAGTTCACCATTCGCCAGTTTGGAAATCCATTCATAGAGTGACAACGTTTATTAACACACTATTGATGTCCATTTGGATACGCTTACTAGATGATAAAGAATGTAAGGAAATTTCTAAGCATTTTGAAAAAATTACAGTTATGCCTAATTTTATTGGTGCTATTGACGGAAGTCATATGCTTATTCTTCCTTCGTCGGATGGGTTTAGAGATTTTATTAATAGAAAAGGATGGGCTTCTTACGTTCTTCAAGGTTTCGTTGATCACAAATTAATGTATGTATCCTAAATAATAACTTGTATTAATCCTCTTTAAAAAGAATAACGCATCAATTATTCACAATGTTTAAATATTTTTTCCAGATTTCGGAACATAAATATCAAATAACCTGGCTCAAATCATGACGCAAATGTATTCCAAAATTCTTCATCGTTGATGAATTATGAACATCTTATGTGTCAGGTATATCAATTTTTATACATATTCACAAAATGAATTATAAGCTAATATATTCATTATCATAAAATGTATCAATTTAAATTTTTTAAACTCTAAATTTGAATTTTAACGTTTAAATGACTTCAGGTCGAGTAAAAATTAATACCTTGAACCTTCAAAAATCAAAGTCGGCCCCACATTGTTTTCCAAGGTTGGGCCGACATCAACTTAATAGATGGCCCATATATGGAACCAAATGTCTGGCCGACCTTAAGAAGTCAAAGGCGGTTGACCGTTATCATTTAGCTGGTTGGCCCGACCAGTTGCGCACAAAGTTGGTCCAATTTCTGATTCTTTACCTACTTAAAATTGTAACGTAAATAACTTATCAACCTTTAAAGAACGCACTCGTAATGTTACAATCCCTGATAACTATATTCCCAGGCGCGCATTGACCGTCGGCCCACGTTCGGGGCAACCGTCGGACGATCGGTCCAACTTTGTGCGCCACTGGTCGGGCCAACCAGCTAAATGATAACGGTCAACCGCCTTTGACTTTTTAACGTCGGCTCGACATTTAGTTCCATATACGGGCCATTTATCAAGTTGATGTCGGCCCCACCTTAGACAAGAATGTGGGGCCGTCTTTGATTTTTGAAGGTTCAAGGTATTCAAAAAATTAATAATAATTGATTGCGAGTATTTTGACTATAAATGTTAATGGTCCTGCTTAGAATGAATACATATATCACATTTTAAAACATTATATGACAAATAAAATGTCTATCGCTACGGGGTTTCGAACCCACATCTATACGTGAATCTATCGCCTAGCAGTCGGGAGTCTTACCCATTACTCTATACCTACAGAATTGAAAGTTAATGAAAAAACCATCCTCATAAGCCACAGCTCAAAGCAGTTGAAATTAAACATTTTTTTAACTCTTTTTTTCTCAATCATTTTTTTATTATTATGCTACGTCATGTGGATGTAAAATAAATGAACTTTTAACGTGAATATAAGTGAAATAACAATTAAATAAATAATTTAAAACTATTATAATTTTTAAGGTTACATAGTTCCGGGCTGAAACCCTTAAATTTTTTTTTCAACCATTTTTTTTCTCAAAACTTTTCTTATATTTTTTTTCAAATTTTTTCTAAAAATTTTTTTTCAAAAATTTCGTATAAAAAATGTTTTTTTAACAATTTGTTTTCAAACATTTTTTTCTAACTTTTCTAAACAATTTTTTTAAACATTTTTTTTGTTGGAGCCAACGTTAAATAATTTTTCTTCGCGTAATATTTTGTTTTTTTTCGCGTTTTAGGCTATTTTAAAACTTTTGATAATGACATAAAATGTGATTTTTAATAAGCATTTAAAATTTGCATCGACGGAACTTAGAAATTTTATCGTGTACTGCGACTTCGGGTGCATCATGAAGACTTCTAGAAGCGAATGTTATGCCGACGGTCGGGCCATCTCTTGCCCAGAGTCGGATGGACCGTACCAAGGTTTGACTGACCATCGGGTTTACCAAGGTGACTTGTGGCTAACCCACTGCTGTATACAGAGTCGGACCGTCCAATCTGCCACAGTATATCCGACCGTCGGCCCGAAGGTGAGCCAGAATTGAGCCAACAGTCGGCTTTTCGCCCACCGCCGACGTCGGTTGCCAACGTAAATGAGACCATGGCAGCTTTGAAACACCTTAGTCGGTCCAACTCTGGTTACCGTAGATCGGTTACCAAAGTAGGGCCGACTTTGGGGCGATGGTCAATCTCTGGCATCCGATCGAATTTCGCACCTGGGTTATGGCATCTTTAGATGTTACTTCTTTATTCACGAATATTCCTTCCGAATTGGTATTAAAAAGTATTGATGACAGATGGTGTTTCATTGGTTTTCATGGCCGGATTAAGGGAAATGGCGCCCCTAGTCTATTTAGTAAAATGGCGCCCCTAGGCTAACCCCCCCCCCCCCCCCGCCCCGATTCTATTGAAATACTGAAAATGTATTTTTTCATTTAAAGAAGACGACATAATTGATTTTTTAATCCGCTTTATTATTACACAAATTTCAACTTGCTTTTGCAATATACCCTAAGAATAAAATATAATTTAAATATATACATATAAATAAGAAGTATTCTAAAACTATCTGATATACAAAAAATTCGCTGTCACAAAACATCTTGTGTTCTGAACCTAGAATAATTAAACTACGTCAAAATCGATGGTTTTTAAAATATTTCCAGAAGTACAGAAAAAAGATATAGCGGAGAGGCGTTCATTGCTTAATGAGTTTCGCAAATAAGTTGTGACGTGCTTTAATACCGAAAACGAACGTTCTCCACTTGCATTCGTTGACATAATGCTTAAGTAGATACGAAGAGCAATATCAACATTAGGATAAGTTACACAACGATTCTTTTCGCGAATTATTTTCAGAAGCTTTAAAGGAGTTGCTTCCTTTTCGCAGATGTTTAGCGCCTGGAGAATCCCTTTAAAGTGAACACATTCTTCAACAAATGTTTTGTCTTAATCATCAAAATAAATCTTCTGCGATTCTGCAGATTTTTCTCTAATTTCACCGTTAGAAAAAGAAGTTAACTGTTCAATGAATCGAAACCTATTATCGATTTCATTGTACACTTCACACCTCAACGATAACTCCATGCAAAGGTTATCAATAATAGGAAGGAATGTGTTCACCTTCATGTCATCTCTAGCAGTGTAAGTAGTCTCATTGTTATTACAATCATCTGACTGAACCTTCCTAATTTTTCGTCTACGATTTTTTCCTTTATATTCATCGCAACCTCTTACTTTTATACGCTGCTCCTCATCGTAATCAAAACGATCACGACACAGGTGCGAAATTCGGTCGGATGCCAGAAATTGACCATCGGCCCAAAGTCGGCCCTTTTTTGGTAACCGATCTACGGTAACCAGAGTTGGACCGACCAAGGTTTTTCAAGCTGCCATGGTCTCACCGAAGTTGGCAACCGACGTCGGCGGTGGGCGAAAAGCCGACTGTCGGCCCAATTCTGGTCCAACTTTGGGCCGAAGATCGGATAAACTGTGGCAGATTGGTCGGTCTGACTCTGCATACAGCAGTGGGTTAGCCACAAGTCACCTTGGTGCACCCGATGGTCGGTCAAACCTTGGCCCAAATATGGGTCGGCCGTCGGACAAACGCTGGTTCATGGTTTCAAACAGACCGTGAAAATACGGTCCATCCGACTCTGGGCAAGAGATGGCCCGCCTAAAACGCGAAAAAACAAAATATTACACGAAGAAAAATTATTTAAAGTGGGCGCTAAACAAAAAAAAATGTTGAAAAAAATTGTTTAAAAAAGTTTGAAAACAAATTGTTTAAAAAAAATGTTTGCAAAAAAATAAAAATAAAATTTTGAAACCAAATTTAAGCTTTTCAGCCCGGGGCTACGAAACCTTAAAAATTGTAATGGGTTTAAATTGTTAATTTAAAAGTTATTTCATTTATGTTAACCTTAACAGTTAATTTATTTTACATCTACATGATGCCGCATAATAATAAAAAAATGATTGGGAAAAAAGAGTTGAAAAAATGTTTAATTTCAACTGCTTTAAGCTGTGGCTTATGAGGATGGTTTTTCATTTACTTTCAATTCTGTAGGTATAGAGTAATGGGTAAGACTCTCGCCTGCTAGGAGATAGATTCAGGTATAGATGTGGGTTCAAAACCCCGTAGCGATAGAAATTTTATTTGTAATATAATGTTTAAAAATTTAATATGTATTATATATATAATATATTATTATATTATTAATATTATATATTATATATATAATATAATGTAATATGTATTCATTCTAAACAGGACCATTGACATTTATAGTCAAAATACTCGCAATCAATTATTATTAATTTTTTGATTACCTTGAACCTTCAAAAATGGAAGTCGGTCCCATATTGTTGTCCGAGGTTGGACTGACATCAACTTAATAGATGGCCACTCTGTAAAGTTTTATTTACCTTATCGAAGGGAATCAAAACATCATTCCAAAACGCAGTCATTACACCGGTTTCGAGTTCATAAAATTGTCGATGCAGTCCTTCAGCTTCAACCCTCACGGTAGATCTTTCAAGAGGATTTCGCGCTATCTCAAGAATGGCGGCAGCAAAACGCATAAACGGCATCTGCTCTAGCAGGCCACCGAGTATCTGATAACGACTTTGGAATTTGTACATCGCGAATTTCCGTTAATTTTTCTTTTAGTAAATTTCATCTACCTGAAGAAGCACTTATAAACGTGTAAACATGCTGGATGAACATAAAAAACTTTGCTGCTCCTAAACAGCAATCAACAGCCAAAACGCCTACCAGATTCAGTGAATGATCTGCGCAGGGTATATAAAAAGCTAAAGGATTATGTTCTTTAATTTTAGCTTGAAATCCTCCATATTCCCCTGACATATTTCTCGCATTATCATGTGAATTCAATTGGAATAAATTTCAAGAATCTTTCTACAGTTTCGCCATTTTCGAGGATATACCTTAGAATAAATGTTAGTTGATCGATATGCGATACATCAGGAGTAGAATCCACACTTAATCCATAAAATTTACTTAATTTCACTTCCGAAGCTATCTGTTCTGAACAATGATTGTAAATTAAATCAATGAATTCATTAAATATATTTTTCGAAAGGTAGGATACGTTACCTCTTCCTTTTTTTTTCAAAACTCGTCATGTGTTCTTTCAAAAGAATGTCATATTCTGCAATAAATTCTAATAGACCCAAACAACTTCCGTTGTGAACCAAACCAATTGTTTCATTATTTCCTCTAAATGCCAAACCTCTAGTTCCAAGAATTTTAAACACACTGACTATTAGACTTAAAACCTTCTTCCAATATTCAGTTTCTTCAGCGTACTGTTTTTGCAAATTTTTATCTACGCCATTCGGTAAATCATTCCTTAATACATACTTCGTTATATTATCTCGATATTCCTTACTATTTTCCTGTGAATCTAACAATTTTGCTTCATTTTTCCAATCATGAAAACCATTATTGTTTGATAATGCTGACTCACATTCACCAAATAATTTACAAGTTACGCAAAAAACGGTCCCTCGAGACTCGGAGTAAAACAACCATTCCCGTCGATTTTTTTCACCGTTTTTCAATTTTTTATAAAAAGTATTTTTTGTAGCATACCTTGCTTGCTTAGAATATACACGTTTAGATGAATTCAATCTAAGTCCGATATTTTTTGTTTTGGCGGATTAGATAGAAAGAACTGGATGAAATCTGGAGTCACAGGTGGCCATTTCGCAGGATCAAATTCATCTTCAATCTTCTTTATATTGTTTGCGTTAATTCCTTAAGTAAAAAATAAATTAATAAAACAAGAAAGAAGAAAATTAATTAGGCTTCAAAGTTTATATGGGTGATTACCAGAAAGTGGACCATTTTAGACAATGAAATTTTCCAAAACAAACAAAAATTCCAAGCTGCCTAAAATATTTATTTAAGGTTAATCCAAGAAAGTATGAAAATATTAAACTAAGAGATCAAGGCATGTATTTGTGAATGACATGAATTTTAAATGATGCTGAAGGTCATGTGACAGGACATGCAACTTTAATCCCAGCTGAAAATTCCTGTACAGGAACCTCGAAGGATTCTGCACATGTTCCTATACAGGAAACTGCACACGAGCGTGTACAGGTAATCTTGACGGTTCCTGTGCAGGAATTTGGCGAAGGAAATTGTACATGATCCTGCAAAGGAACCTGTATACAAGGTAACCTTTGAATGATCCTGTACAGGTTCCTTCACAGAGTCAATTGAGGTGTTGGTTCATGTACAGGAACATGTTCAGGATCCTATACTATAGAAATAAAAGGAAGGCAACTTTATATCTGTAAGTGACATGAGTTTTCGCGATGGCTTTCTGCAAAGGACCCTATACGTTTTTCTGTACAGGATCCTTGCAAAGGTTCCTTTGATTTCTTTCTGTGAGGGATCCTATAAACGTATATGTACAGGAACCTCCGTCTAAATTTTCTTCGCAATGGAACCTGTACAGGAAGCCGTACAGGATCATTTTAAGGTTCCTTTGTCGGTGCAGGATCCTTTGCAGGATCATGTACAGTTTCCTTCGCCAAATTCCTGCACAGGAACTGTCAGAACACAAGAACATGTGCAGGATCCTCCGAGGTTCCTGTACAGGAATTTTCAGCTGGGATCGAATAAAGACATTTTTAAATCTTATTAAAATATATGCAGAACAGATAATATTATTTTAGAATACGAAAAAAATGACTATTTTCATGATTGATTTGTGATTTACTTCAGAGTTTCAAAACAACCTTTCATTTTATGACATTTTATAAAAAATATTACGCAAAATAGTGATAATTATTAATTTTTATTTGGGATCAATGTTTATAAGTCGATTTTTAACTACACCAAAATCTTCCTAAGCATAAAATGAAGAATGTTCGTACCAGTTATGAATAGTATAAATTATTATTTTCGAGCTTTATCTCAAAATAGCATTGCAGTGTAATTCTACTCCTAATTCTTACACTTCTCAGAACAATACAAGTAATATCTGTACAAAAAAAATATTTTTTTAATTGTGTCAATATTATTTAGCCATTTTTAATTTTAATTTTGTAGTTTGGGACGGATGAGTAACAAGACATTTTGCGTACTTTTTTATTTATAATTTCTGAAGAAAGTCTTCTAAAATTGTTAAAATTTACTAAATTGTGCTTTTATATGAGAACTTTACTCAGTTTATTTTAGAAATAATGTATTATTTTTGGAAATTACTCATGTATTTAAAATGACAAATGACAAATAACAACACGCAAATAGTATATTTTAGGTAGCGATTTTTCTATGTAGGGGTACTTGTCAAATTGGAGGCAAACTTGAAGTCCCAGTAATATAACATTAACTTAGAAACTCGTACTGATTTTTTTTTTAATTCAATAAATAGTTATAATCATCCTCTAAAAAATGGTCATTTATTATTTTTATTTGCATTCCCATTTACTCTAATTTACTAAAAGAACACCCCAAACGTCATTACCGTACGGTGTACCAACCTCTATTTGCACAAGAACTGTTTTCCTCCTTTTTTCAGACAGTAACCCGAAAAACGCGTAATGTATCAAGTTTTTAAACTTTAGATGAACATAAGTTTAAATTATGCACTATTTTCAAGTCAAATAAATAATATTGTAAAAACCTTAAAGTCTGTCCCTCGATTTTTGTCATTTCAGAAATCATTACCGTCCGTCTTTTTATCTAGGAAAATATTGTAGTTCAAATTGAGTAATAAGTACAGAAATATTAAGCGTATCGTTTAATACAAGATTCTATAAAATTGAGCTTAAAATATTAACTCTTTTCTTTGTGAATCCGATATTAAAACTGAAAAGTGCATTTTGACAACAAAATCATTATTACCGTAAGTGAGTTAAAAACCAGTTTCGGAGTGAACAAAAATTATAAAAATCATTCCGTTACTTGCTCAGCGGTAGTTTCTTTCATAATTAGGTAAATTTTTATGAATAAAATGTGTTCTTTTTTTATAAATGTTAAAAAAGGCTAAACTTCATCAATTTTCTCGCATCATTTCCGTACGGTACAATAGAGGAGTGTACGACTGCTTATATGCAAGTGCGCGTGGATGAGGTGGGGTGGTTTGTTTTCTGTTTCCTAGCCTCTATTTATAAATATACAGATCTTCAGAATGAGGCCAAATAAGTTAATTACAAAGAAAGAGGTGTTACAAATTATATTACAGCACAGGTAGGTAAATTTGGTATTAATAATATACTGTATACTCTATGTAATTTTTATTCACAATTGTGACAAATTAATGACTTTTGTAGGTTTCAAATTTTACGTGTAGCCAGTCTCAAGCGTCAAGTAGCACTTCTCTTGAAATTAAAAACAATAATAATCTGCAATAGTTAAATATTTCGTTTTTCCTAAATGGCATGCGTTACATTATTCGCTTTTGAACTTTTTAAAAACTCTTGCTCTCTTTCATCAAACTCCCAACCTCAAATCTACTTTCCGTAGTTCGTGGAAGAATTTCATTATTATTTCCTATTTTCAAAACTGCCCCTTTTGGATTTTAAATTTTGAGATGTGCTATGATCAATTTCCGTTCTGAAATATTTTATTCCTAATAATAATGTGATTGCCACTGTAGGTGCTAAAATTTGCCGACAATTTGACAATCACCCATAGCTGTCCAAAATGTCAGGACAATTCCGCTATTAAATATTTAGAAATTTCATACTTAAAGCCCTGATAGTCAATGTTACATTAATTAAGTTTAAATGTAAATATAAAGTAATTTTGAATTGAAAAGCTTAAAAATGTACAATTGTAAAAATTGCAGTCATATTATAGCAACCTTGTTTTGTATTCTTTTTTAATTTTTAATTTTCAATGTAATATCTTAAAATTGTCCGGTTTCTAGTTAAAGATTTGAAAAAATGAATGATTTCAAATTCAAAAATATTTGACTGGAAATTTACAAGAATGAATAATAATAAAGAAGTGCTAAAAATGGTTAAAATTTTAAAGCTCTGAATTTTCATATTGAACGCTAAATTTTTACCTCTTATATGTTTAAATTTTGCAATTAAAATTGAATTGGTTGAATTTCAGAAAATTGTATAATTAGCAATTTAAATATTATTAATTTTTCATTTATTTTCATACAAATAGCCGCATCGAGTTAAAAATTTGGGATAATTAAATAAGAAGCACTAAGAAACGCGGCTTTGGTCCTAAATTTCTATAATTATGAAAAAAGTTTTTTTTGTTGATAATTTTTTTTTTGCTTTTTTCATAATTATTAAAATTTAGGACCAGAGCCGCGTTTCTTTGTACTTCTTATTTATTATCTCAACTTTTCAACTCGATGTGGCTATTCGTGTGAAAATAAGTTTACAAATAAAAAAAGTGTCGGTACGGAAGGAATCCTATCACGTGACCCACAACATTTTTTTCAGCTTCAAAGAAAGTTCGCATTCGTTTAAGTTTCAACGTTCTGGAGTAGAATTTTTTTTTACAATTTAGTTTTCAATGTCAAATTGTCCAATTTTAATCACTGTTCGTGACCAGTGACGTGGTTCAACAGGTTCCGGTATTTTTGCTTAACAGTTGTTATATACGGGCGAACTTTGTATAAATTTTGTGTTCAAAAGCAATTGTCTTTCGGATTTTGTAAGTGGTTTAAACGGTTTCTGTCAGAAAAGCTGAATTTGTGAACTTTTTGTCCTCGTGAGTTTTGAACTGACGCCTAGTAAAATGGTGGCTTGTGGCATCTGCAGTGGTGCGATCACGAGAGCGGCCCTTGGACTGTCATCGTGCGGAAAATGTAGCATTTTAGTGCACAATGGATGCGTGAAGGAAGGGGACAAAGTATAAAAGGTATTAAGAAGTTGTTTTGTAGTGCGTGTTCAATTCTAGCGTCGAACGAAATCGCTCGACGTGAAAGAACAATTTCTTCCATGTTAGAGACAACGGAGACTGCTACCGATGACGTCATCAGGCCAGGGTCGCCCGCAGCAACTCTCGAGCCTGGGATCAATGAGGCCATAATAAAATCGGTAACGGAAGTTCAAGAAGCGTCACTTAAGCATATGACTGCTCTATTTGAAAAGTTTCAAACTAAATTAGATTCCTCAATAAACAGCATGAAGGATAATATTTTACAAAACTCGCGACGCATAACTACGGTGGAAACGACTGTTGCAACTAATGTGACAGAAATACAAGAGCTTCAGGAAGACACAAAGAAACTTTCAATTAATGAAAATAAATTGACTTCCCAGGTGGCGGACTTGGAGCGCAAGTGCAATTTTATGGAGCAGGATTCTCTAGTAGTCCGGGAGCTGGGTATGATCCCGTGTGCATTAAAGAGCTAAAAGGTAAAAACCAGTTAATCTGATGTATTTTAATCCGCTGAATCCAATGGTACCGGTTAATTTCACAAGAAGTGCCTAGGTTTTGTTTAAAACGCAATTGCTTAAACAATTACGATAATGGACGCTTTTTGTACCGGATATTTTTTTTTTAGATAATATGGACTATTTCAAGCATAAAATGTCTCTTGTGATTTTTTCGTAAAATGCATATTTAAAAAGTTATAAATTTTTAAAGATCAAAAATTGACGTTTTTTACGAACTTTGAGTGTTGATAATTTTCAAGCTATTGAATATTTTGAAAAAATGAAACCACCAATTTGTTCTTCAAGAATTCCTCTACCTATTAATCGTATGCAATATTGGATTAACCTGTCGGAAGCATGTGTTATCGCAATTTACAAGTAGCGCTTTTTGCGCGTGGCAGCGTGCGCGCGACACGCCAGGCGCCTTCGTGCTTCAGGTCAGTCCCGACCTCCGATTATAATTGAGGGTCCGGATGTAATAACCGACGGTACGCTTGACTTTATATTCCGTGCCTCCCATTCCAGATAAAATAACGCGAAAAATTATTTGAAACTCAAATTTAAAAAAAACCACTCGAAAAAATGTGAGCATATAGAGCTCAATAAAGAGCACAATTTTTGTGTAGAAAATTTTTTTTTCCGATTTCAACTTTGTGAAAAATAAAATATAAACTGCAAATTTCGACGATTGGAATTTAATGCGTTTTTTAAAGTAAACTCGCCGTAACTTTTTTTCAATTCAACGAAATGACTTGAAATTTGAGCCCCAAGCATATCATTGTCTGTCAATGCCTACGGAATTCTATTCGTGCATAACAAATTTAATTGTTTAACAAAATGTCGATGTTTATTAATAACTATTTAATACCATGCTTTTTCACGATTGACGAAAAAAAGTATGGAGGGAATTTTCGAGTTTAAACAACTTTCCCCGGAGAAGTTCTTCATAAGGGTCGAAAGAAGTTTTTTGGAAAGTTTTAGATTTTTAAGCGAAAAATGAGCGAGCCAGCGTAGGTTGAAGTGAGCGCGCAAGAAACTCGATCGTCTTCCATCTGGGGCGTTAGCGTTTGCGAGAGCAAACAGAACAGACATGTCGAGGACGGACAGGCAAACAAAGCATAAAACTAGCGCATTATTTTGTTAGTCTTAACTAATGTTTTTAAGTTTTGTTTGACATACTTTGTTTGCATTTTCTGAGCAAAAATAAATTAAAAACCCACAGTAATTGAGGGTCTGGATCGAAAAACTCGCCCAGCGTTCGATATCGGCTGAAAGTATTGTTCAAACGTGTCGTTGGACGGAAATCTTAAAAGTCACAAAATTAATTTTTTTATAAATGTGGGCTTATAGAAAATGACAAGACGGAACTTTATTCTATTTGCTGGGTCGGAGCAGTGTTGCGGAATGAACGTGTTGTTTAAATAAATAACGGGAGCGCTCTAGATCAATCTAAAATATCTATACCTTACACCTACATACCTATCTACCCTATACCTATATACCCATCCACACACTACTATTTTCCAACCAAGCAATTCACGCCTACCCCGAAAGGGAAACGGCTTAATGGTATAATAATAATAATAATAATAGTAATAACAATATACAATAATAACAATATTCTGTGTTTATTATTATTATATTAATTAATTCACTATGAATGAAGAATTGGTGCGTCTCTATTATGAAAGTGCGAAGTATGAAACACCACACGAAAAAGGATACAATTTTAGAACGAAATTTGCTGCAAAGTATCCTCAAATAAAGGAAGTCGCTCTAAGAGATCTTCTCGCTAAGGTGCAGGACATCAGGACTAATCTACACATCTCAGAAGATCGAGCAATGGAGATTAAGGAACAGGTTAATTTGGCGTGGAAGAACGACGGCAATAAACATCAGTTAGAGGAAGCCGCACAACACGAACAAGCAGCGGAAATTGATGTTCTTCCTCAACCTGTGGATGATCCAGCGCTACCCCATCCTCCAGAGGTAGATGGCCCAATTCAACCAGAGCCAGGAGCAGAGGTTCAACCACCCAGAAGGCTATTAAAGTGGACATACCATATGAACAGAGATGTAATGCGCTTTTATTATTTGGCAAAGAAAAGCGGGCAAAGCGTAAGAAGAGAACATCATCGACTCTTCTTACTTAAGTACCCAGAACTAGCCACAAGGATAAAAGAGCAGAATCTAGCAGATCAAAAATGGTCAATATCTGTAAATAGATTGCTTTTGGCTGTTGAAATAGCTGCCATCGAAATGGAAGTGGAACAGCAGCTTCCTATTGATGAACTTCCCTTGCAAGATGTGGACAATGAAGACCTGATCGTAGCTGAAGGCATAAGTGCTAGGGATAATGAACATCAAGTACCGGATCCACTAGAACTACATCCGGACATTAATAACGATGATCTGAACAGCGAAATCCCAGAAAACCTACAGCACCTTCAAAGGAATTTTGGTCATGCTTTACTAGAGTTCAGACATGTAGAATCAACACAAAGGCATTATCTGCCCAAGATGAACATCACAAATGACCTGCGTGCACTAATAGAACACCTGAACAGCAAGGTGTTACCTATGCATTTGAACGCGACACAAACTGCGTTAGAGGTGCAAACTCTTGTATATTGTGCAGCCGTGGCAACCGTTAGAACGTTGGGCCGCAGAACTAGGCCTACAAATGCAGTCTTTGCTCCAGGAAGGAAGCGAGATCCACCATGGAAGATCAGGTTGGATATAGATGTCAGCAAAGTAAGGTGCAAATTGGGTCGACTTACTCAATGTAAAAAAGGAAATAGAACCAGAAAGCTGATACGCCATATTACTAAAATCATCCACCCTCGTTACATCGAGACATTAACACCAGCAACATTAGATGAGATTATAGACGCCCAACGGGAGAGACTTGATGTTCTTACTGCTAGACTGCGTCGGTGCAAGAAAAGTAGTGCAAGAAGGCAGCAAAATCGAACCTTTTAGGCAGATGAAAGAAGGTTCTACCGTGAGCTTAGTGTAAAACAAAACAACCAGCAAGACACCAACGTGCATTAATTGGAAGAAATGACTAACTATTGGTCAAGTGTTTGGGGGAAAACGAACAGTAGCAATTTAAACTCTGCGTGGTTGCAACTAGAGAAGTCAAGAGCTAGCAATGACCCTGAAATGGAGCTGACTAACATCACAGCTTTAGATGTTTTAACGGGTTTGAAAAGAACAAGCAACTGGAAAGCTCCAGGTCCGGACATGGTGCACAACTTCTGGTACAAGTACCTGACTAGTGAGGATCCTGCGTTGGCACGTTGTTTTCAGAAGATCATCGAACAACCAGATCTGATGTCAGGCTTTATGCTCCAGGGTACTACGTATATGTTGTCTAAAACACCAGATGCTCAAAATCCATCTGATTTTCGACCGATAGCCTGTCTTCCAACAATATATAAATGTCTTACAGCTATCGTAGCAGATAAGGTATATTCTCACTGCGACGAGAATGACATCCTTACAGTAGAACAAAAAGGATGTTGTAAAAACTCGCGTGGCAGTAAAGACCTAGTCATCATAGACGCTGTTGCCATGACGTAAGCTCGTAAACATCAAAGAAACTTGCACATGGCATACATTGACTACAAGCAAGCGTTTCCTTCCGTACCACATGACTATTTGCTTGAAGTCTTAAAAATATACAAAATTTGCCCACGCATCATTGACTTCCTAAGTCGTGCGATGATGCTTTGGGGCACAAGAATGAAATATTTTGATCATGGACAATCAAGGATAACTAGATCAATACGCATTACGACGGGTATATTCCAAGGAGACTCCTTCAGTGCATTATGGTTCTGTTTAGCGTTGAACGCATTGAGCAGAACACTAAATAGCATGTCTCATGTCTTCCGAGTACATGATAACGAGGATGGTCATCAAGTCACCCATCTTCTATACATGGATGACCTGAAGATATACGCCAGTTCGGACCAGAAACTGCAGCAAGTGATCGCTGTCACAAAGCAGTTTTCCAATGATATCCACATGGAGTTCGGACTAGATAAATGCAGAACAGTGCATTTAACCAGAGGAGAATTAGGGACCGCAGAGTTGGAGAACGATTTCGAGAATGACATCGAGGCAATGGCAGAGGGAGAGTCATATAAATACCTGGGTATTCTTGAATCTAAGGGTATTCAGCATACGATAGTTAAGAAAAGCCTAACGACTGCCTTCACTACAAGACTCAGATTGGTTCTGAAGAGTTTTCTTAACTCGGCAAACAAGATCAG
>CAKNWT010241664.1:0-11524 GCA_932066315.1 Andricus coriarius
TTTAATAGTTCAATTTTAAGGACTTACAATGGAAAATTCTTCAATTTTAAGAATTTGTAATTTAACACTCTTAAATTACGTATAAATAAATATAAAATTGAAAAGTCTATTTTTTATGATAAATTTAAATTTAAAACGCAAAGCTTTTTCGGGTTTCAATCGTGTGCAAAACTACGAATCTTGCCGACGTTTCGTGAACATTGCAGTTCACTTCTTCAGGGCTGACCTGAAACTTATCATAATGAATCATCGTAAAAGCATTAAAACTGTTAAGTCTATTTTTTCTGTGAAAAATGTATAAATAACAATTCCTAAATTGTGACGATTTGTGAATTTTTTTAATTAAAAATTCTTTAATTTCAAAAATTTACAATTGAAAGTTCTACAATTATGAAGATTTACAATTTAAATTCTTCAATCTCAACGATTTGCAGTTTAAATCTTTTCAATTTGAAGAAATTTGCAATGCAAAGTTATGCAATTTTAAAGAGGTACAATTGAAAATTCTTGATACTTGAAAATATGGAATTAAAATCTTACAAGTTTTAAGAATTATATTTTAGAGGTATGCAATTTAAAAAAAAATTAGAATAGTTCAATTTTGAAGACTTACAATGGAAAATTCTTCAATTCTAACGATTTTCAATTGAAACCCTTCAATTTCAAAGATTTAAAATTGAAAACTCTTTAATTTTGAAAGATGTATAAATAAAAATTCTTAAATTTTAATGATTCTGAAGATCAAAATTTGAAAGTCTTCAATCTTAAATGTTGCAAATTGATGACATTTTAAAATTAAATAATCAAAATTGAAAAAATTTTAATTGTAGAACATACCATTTTTACCATTTTTAATTGTAGAAGTTATAAATTACGAAATCTTCAATTTTAAAGATCCGCAATTCAAATTTTTATAATTGTGAAGAGCTAAAATATGAAAATTCTTGAATTTCAAATATATATATTTGAAAATTATTCCATTATTAAGACTTATATTTTAAACGAATGTAAATTTAAATGTTTTTTTAATCATTTAATTTTGAAGAACAATTTAAAATTCTTTATTGATAACAAACTTCAATTTAAACTTCGCTAATCTTGAATATTTGGATTTGAGGACTCTTTAGTATTATTATTATTATTATTATCATCATTTTGCTTATTTTGTCTCTGGCTTGAGATGGTTACAGCCTAGGTCACGGAACCATTTTTGTAATGCAATGAAGTGATCTGATAAGAGCAGTATGCCTAATTTGACATATTGGGCAAAGCCCGGTATTACCCTGCCATCCACTGACTGGGTTACAGTCAAGGGCATGATGGGAGGACCTACAACTCAAGATGGGATCCGAACCATCAAAACGTCGGTAACAATACATAGCAAAACTTTCAGTGGTTCCGAGGCTCTTTTTTATTATTATCAATAATTCTTTTATGTTTTTTAAACCGAAAATATAGAAAAGAATATTATAAATGCCATTAAATTCCACAAATAACAAATAATATGAAATTTTAGCGGAATTAATTGATGTTTATTTATTAAAAGTATATGAATTTCGAATGTTTTAAGTAGCAGAAAAATTAGAATTATTGACTGAAAATGAAAACATTTGAAACATACTTGGATTATAATTAGAGTTTTGAACACATGACAAAAATATTACAAAATAGATTTTCTAAATGTTAAGTCTGAAATAAATTACTAAGTTTTATATCAATTTAATATTGAATAATAAAGTTAACAAAACTCAAATAAATTAGGACTAGATCCTCTTCACTCAGGTAAAAATCATGCAATAATTGTTTTTAGAGTTATTATCAATTTAGAAAAATTATTCTGATAATCAGGTGTGTCTTTTTTTCATGATTTCAATGATATAAAAAACGTTTTTTTATTTTTTGCAGTTAACCGTGTTTTTCCAAATTTCGGCAGATCCATAATAGTGATGCACGACAAGACAAGAATTTATCGACTATTGAACTTTATCGTTTGATAATAAATAGATATTGTTAGCAAAAGTATTGAATATGCTTTTGTTTGTTATCGATCCTCCTTGTCTAGAATCGAGGAGTAAGCGAACAAAGCATGATATATCCATTCGTCGTGATTTCTCAATAATTAGACAAATAAGTTATGTCAAAGATATCAGATAGAAGAAAAATTCACATAGTATCATTTAGAGGAAACCATCTTACTTATTACGAACTTTGGTTGTATTTAAAATTTGATCATTCAAAAAGATAAATAAACAAATTTGATTGTAGAAAGTTTTTATAATTAAAATCTTTCCAAAAACGTTAACGACATTAATTTTAGTTTTTTAATTTCTGCTATTTAAATTTAAAAAATGGTAGGTACAAAAAACGCAATACTCAAGATTCTCGCTTGTTCTCATTTGATTATTGATTTTATTGATCCGAACTTCCATAAATTTCATAACAGCTTTAGAACATGGGGTTCGGGATAATGTTATAAAATGTTATAAAGACTTCAACATAGGTATTCGGTATAATTAGATTAGTATTTTGATTTTTTCATAATTCTGTAGAAAAATATCTACAAAAATAAAGTCTTTTAAAAATGTTTTAAAATTATCACGACCCGCAAAAAGATTCAACATTGTTGAAGTTTATCGGGTTAAGCACACCTATCCTCAATCAAAAAGAAGTTTCATGAAAATGCCTAATGAAACAGTTCACGGCATCTTATTCCAGCTATTTCGTAGTTTTAAAATCCATTTAAATGAAATCCTAGCTGATCGTTTTGCGGTTTTATTCAACAATGACATTTTTTACATTATTTTAAAATATTTTAATTTATTTTTGACGACATGTTTTAGCGAATTATGAAAGTTAATAATTTTTTCACGTAATTTCTACTCTTGTACCACTTTCAGCCTAACTCAGAACAACAACGTGGAATATACGTGGAATTACGTCAAAATAAGTATGGAATTTGAAAAATAACAGATAATGACTATAAAATGATATAAGAATACTAAAAAGAACGATACAGTTTGAACCAAATAATGTATTGAAATGTGTGATGTAAAATTTAAATATGCATAGAGGAGTATTCTATGATCTTTTTTCTTAATCTCTCTTGATAGGATGGATCATCTATAACGTGTATTTTGTAGCGGTTCCAAACGTTTAAAAAGTCTCTGTGAACTGATTCGCCTGGCTACTCTGACCACAATCCAAATCCTTCACCATCCAAAAAATGCAAGGAATGCTCAAGATGTTCAAAAATGACGTGAATTTTCAATGTCACAGAAACTTTTGCACTGGCATAAGCCTTTTTTAATTCTTTAATAAGCTTATCTAAATCCTGGCCGGGCGTCGACGTAGAAAAATAGCAATCCACAATTTTGTTCATAGCTTTGAAAGCAGAAATGAACGGTGTAAGTGCAAATTTGCCTACATCTGAATAAAATTTTCATCATCAAGTGCACCTGACTTTTGTGGAAGTTGTCTACAAGCATTTCCTTCAATAATGTCTCCATGATAATTTCTTGCAATGATGTTCAACTTCCATGACCACAGTAACGCTTTTTTTGTAAGTAGCGGCACTAATCCGTTCCAGAACAAATGGTTAACATAGCCTTGTAAAACGTGTAATTCGGGAATTGGACATTTTTCAATAACAAGTACATTATCATCTTCTTTGAGGAGAAGTGAGTGAATCGTGCTATGATTTCCCATTGCTAGTTTCTCATTTCCACCTACAAGAGTAAGCTGCTTATGATCATTTTTTAAATCTCCATAAGTTTTTAAACGTAAACAAGCGTTAATAACTTTTAAGCATTTTGACCCAGCATTGGATTCAACATCTTTCTCACTATCGGTTGAATCTTCTTCTTAATTCTCTTTCAGTTCTTTAAGTGAAGTAAAACAGTACGGACAATGATACGTTGAAGTGACTGTCTGTTGATCATTAACGACAAGTAAAATTGTAAAATCATTGAGTAACTTAATCAGTGGTACACATATGGTACAGCAACTAACAATATTAGTCTTTTGACACTTCTTAATTTAGCCATTTTAGCACAAGTACCCCCTTCAGAATAAAGACTCCTTCTATTTATTTTTGGCGAAACAGGTTTATTAAATATTGTTGAGCATATTTTCAAAAAATGTTGACCTCCATCCATCATCATTTTTACGAGCACATTGCCTATTATACCTCTTTTCTCTGAAACAAACTCTTAAATTTCTTCTGCGTCTGCCCATACTACAGGTCTTCTAAGTTTTGTCTCTGAATTTGAAACATCAAATTCGCACACATCGCTTTTGTATATACTATCTAGTGTTTTTGTTCTTTCGAACACATGTTTGAGATAATAAGGCGGAACAGATTTTTTACCTGCGATACAATGTAAAAAAATTCGTCATTTTTTTCATCTGTTTAGCTGAAGAGCCAGTATTAGCGTAAGGAGTATCTAAAGCTTCAGTAGTGAAAACAACAGTTTTTTTTTCAACTGGATTTACATTAGCTCTTAACTTACGGCTTATTGTACTAAAATTCAATGACGTGTTTTGATGACTAGATGTGCTACTATCGTCAAAGTCGCTAGATAAATCAATTTTCCTTTTTAATATTAAAGTAGCAACTTGCTCATTCTGTTTTTCATGAAGTTTTTTAACAAATTTCAATACATTATCCCCAGATTGAGCAGGAGTAATACAAGGATGAGATTTACCTCTACCGTACTTCCTGAAAACACAAATTGCAAATTAAAATAGATAAGCGTAACGTATTATTGACTTGCACTTTTTTCGGAAAATTTACATTTTTGAAACTGCCATAAAGGCATGGATGGCAAAGTTCTTCCAGACTTTCCATTTCCGTAATCAGTCAAAGTACGACGATATTTTCCACAAATTCCGAGTGGAAATGGAGAATCAGACACTTCAAGATTTTAATTGACGTGCTTTTTTTATAAGATGCTCATATTTCCCGGTGGTGGTATAATTACTTTGAAGATTGCTGAAAACAACTTTTTTCCCACAACGGGTACAAACTTCTCAGACTTACTTTTGATGTTATTTTTCTTTAGACTTACTTACAACCAAAAAACCCCACAAAATTTTTCCGACAGCCCGTGTGGATTTTTCTCACTATTATATCTCCTAGGTTGGTTGATGCAAATAATGTAACCATTCACGAAAACAAAGTTTGAAATATACTGCCGCCGTACATTCAGTTAGCGGCTTCGGTAAGGAATGCACTTCGAACGGCAGTGGTACGAATGTGTGCAGGGGTCTCTCAGACCCAAGTGTGGCGTTTCGCATTAATTTTTTGAAAAGTGAGTGGATTTTTTTACTCAATCGACAATTAATTAAGGGGCTCTGTATGCATATTTTATTGAATATGAAGGTTATAATAATTAGTTTAAAAAATAAAGTGCATGTTTATGTTGTGTCTATACTATAATTACATTATTATAAAAATTGACAATTCGTTCTACGGTAAATTGGGTGTGCTGAAATTAAATGTGACCTCGAAATACGGTTATCACGTTCATTTTTTTAACAAATAGTGGTTGCTCGATCAAGCTGGCATCAATGCCCTTGTTTTGTATACATTGAATGCAAATAATGCAAAACTCACTCGTGATGCCTTTCTTGAATCTTTATCATTTGACCTTGTAAAACCTCTTCTCGTTGAGCGGTATTCCATCAAGGCTTTGGGCATTTCGGTTATAATAATAATAAAAAATCTCCTAAGTTTACCCGAAGAAAATCGTAGGTGTCATGCTGTAGTAGGCAATAAGCTCGCCAAACGTGCCAGGTGTGCATATTGTTCAACAAAAACAGACAGGAAAGCGTGGTACAAATGTATAGCCGTTAGTGCCCCTATGTGCGTTGAACCTACGTCCAAACTATACTGTGTTTACGCTCCATACGATTAACTTTCAGTTTTTTCCAAATTTTTAAAATGTTTTTCAAGAAATTACAATAAAAGAGCTTTTCTCTATGAAAGCGAATCAACTACAACGTTTTTTCTGATCCGTTTATTCAATCCTTCAATTTTGCGAAATTAGAAAATTGATTATGTCAGCCGCTTTAAATAATTATATTTTTTCAGCAGATGCAAATAAAATATTGTTTTCCTTACAGCGCATCTTGTCCCCACTGAGGAACCACCAGTTATTTTTTCCTTGTATCTCATTTTTATACATTTATTTATGAATTCATAATTTATATTTTTTTATTGATGCTTCCAGTTTTTAATTCCCTATTTATATTTCTTAAAATCAGATTTCTTGACTACGGCGTTGAAATATGTGAGCATGGGTCTCACAGACCCACGTGTGGCGTGATCAGGGTGACTTTAAAAGGTGTGTTATTCTAGGGTTAAAATATTTAGCTTATTTTAGTTCACGTTTAGCCTATCGCGAAATCTAGAAAAACGCATTACCTATATTAAATTATTGGAGATATCAACCAGTAATTTAAAAAAATGACAAAAAATCAAGTTTTTTATTAACATTTTTCTACCAGATGACACAGATTTTTATACGTTTTAATTTTTGAAGAGTGTGTATTGTTCCTTTATTGCATGTCTTCTATTGTTTAAATTTCTTTTTATTTTAATAACTTATAATTATTTGGTAATTCTGATGTCTCAGTATCCTAAAATGAAGGTCAAGTTCGTTAGCCAGGCATTTTGGATAAAAATTCAAAAAGTGAGCGCTTTTTCAACATTTTTGAGACCACTTTTTTTCAAATATAAACTTAATTATATTGAATAAGACATGGCTGAACATATTTTCATAAATTGTTTGTAATTTTGGGGGGTGGAGGGGGGGGGGGCGGGCCCAAAACTCTCTGTTACGACTTGTTACATGGGGTACGGGAGTGCTACAAAATTGGCAAAAAATGTGTTACGTAATTTATGGATGGCCCCTTACACATAATATTTCTAAGTGATTCAATTTTCCATTTGTACTTTTAACTCTCCTTCTTCAATCCGGAAATAAGGAGTAAACCTGTACTATGTGGTTTGGAATAAGTTTTTTATTTATTCTGGATTTTCATTCTTGATAAACTCTTTTAAAGTTTTTATTCGATTCTGATCAGATTTTTCAAGAAAGTATAAAACAGTTTTCCAAGTCTATATCATATTTTACGAAAAATCTCATCGCAGCCGCTGAGCCAAGACTTTTATCAGATTAAATATTGGCCTCTACTACTGTGTAATGCAATGTCTGAATAAATTTGGACCAGTACTTCTGTTCCCAAATGACTGACGAAACATTGTCTCCACCTAAATGGCTCACTATAATAATGCCATCGCTGAGAGAGTGAGTGAATACAAGCTGAAATGGTACACTGTAAAAAAAGCTTTGGTGATATTTATAATCAGCTAGTAATTATACGTGCAGTGTATTTTCAAATTACAATGCATAACCTGATTAATTCACAATACTACAGTATTTATTTGCAATCTAGTGTGATTTAACTTCAGGTCACAATGTAAAAATAGAACGAGGGTTGTTCCATTTCCAGTCGACTGTAAAATTACTACGTCCAATGATGGAAATTATTCGATCGGCGTGGGCCATAGTAAGTTTACGTAAGGTGATAATTTTACTTGGGGCTTTAAGTCTACGAAAGTATATGTAAATTTTGACTATGTGTGCTTTTCTGTCGCGAGGGAGTAAGTCCGCCCTGACGAACGCCGCAGAATTATGTGCAGGACGTAAATTTTGACCATTCGGGACTCTGAAGTATGACGTTGTTTTGCACGTTATGTCAAAGATAATCTTTGGTTATGCCGCGTTGAATATGTGAAAATAATTTGTTCTTTCACTCGATAAAAATGAATTTTTAAATTTGTGTGTGAAAAGTTGTGAATAGTAGCAAGGTGGCTGTAGGTTGAAGAAAAACTGCAAATCAGTGAAAAGGCAGGGAAATTTGATAATCATAAGTCAAAGATGAAAAACATATTGAAATTTTGAATCACCGAAAAGTTTTTGGGAAACCAAATTTCTAAATATCCTTTCGATTATAAAAGCTGAAGACAAAATTCAACGAAATTTCGAAGATTTCCGACCCGTACTTAATTTCACGGTCGACGACGGGAAAACGTCCTGCATGTATTTCTTTATGGCGGACGCAGGTTGAGAACAAAAGTATGTATTTTTACGGAATTCTGCTTATTTACTATGTGCCACACCGATCGAATTATTTCCATCGTCGCAGGATGTAAATTTACACCAACTTTTTTTACAGTGTATAATTTTCCCTTCGTTAATTTTTTTAAGAGGTTTTGACTCTTTGGTGCAACTTTACATCTAAACGAGATTCGAAAAATTAAGAAGTATCTTTTTCGTAGCAACCAAATTAGAAAAAATTTCTCGACGAGTTGAAAGTGCGTGGGTTGTTTGAAATCTGTAGAACCCTCCTGAATTCTTAGCATTCTGTGGAATTCTCCCGACTTCTGTAGCAATAATTACTTTAACATTTTTTAATTACCCTGAACACTTTTTAATACATTGAATTATTTGTAATTTCAAGACTTTTAAATACGAAGTGTATAAACTATCGGTACCGGTAAACAAAAAATACCGACACCGACTATTTTTTGACCGGTTTTTGAACCATGCATAAAGTTCAAGGAATTGACGGATGTTTGGCTGCTTTTTACCGTCATCTGAAAATAGTGGGGAGTTTGACTTAGTTATTGTCTCTTTAGTTTATTCATTCTCGGAAAAGGGGCTGCACCTGAAATAAAACTGTAAACTCTGCGCGTAACTCGAAGGTCAGCGCCGAGCAGGTAGAATGGAACCTTTTCCCACGACTTTATAGGTCATTGGATCAGGAATTTGTTTTCACTTTTATAATTATTATTTTTCCTCAAAGTTCAGTTGAGTTCAAGTTGACCTATGTGGTAGCAGGTTCCGTGTATTTGCCAGTGTGAACGAGTCTCATGTTTGGATTATGTGTGTGAGCCATTGTGAGTGTTAAATATCATAAGAACGAGTCTCATGTTTTGGATTATGTGCATCGATTCTCATGTTTTGGATTATGTGCATCGATTTTGAGTGGATTACTGTATGGCGGACTGTTTGTCATCCCACTATTATCAACGAGTCTCAGGTTGGATTATTTGTGTTTACCACTGTATGGATGAGGTAATGTCTAACTTACTCTTGTGATTACTATCTGAATTTATTTCTGACTTACTCTTGTGATTACAATTTGAATTTCGGCTTTTTCCTCCACTCACCGAGTGGAGGTTTTTTATGCCATAAAATAAACTCTTTCCTTTTGCAACTAGAAATTTGGCTGTGGTTATTTGAACCCCAATACGCTCCACTAGAAATTAAGTGTCTGATCATTACTCAAACAACGGAATTCATTGAATTCACGAAACTCGTGGAATTCATGGAATTCATGGAACTCACGGAATTAATGGAATTCGCGGAATTCCCTGAATTCCGTGAAATTCATCAACTCCATTAGTTCCATGAATTCCGCGAATTTCATGACTTCTATAAGTTCCATGAATTCCACCAATTCCGTGAGTTCACCCAATTCTGTGAATTCTGCGAATTTATTGAATTCCGTGAATTCCTTGAATTTTATGTACAGTTCCAAAAAACCGGTAAAAAAATTGTCGTTCACGGTATTTTTTTACGGGTACTGACAGTGAATTTCACGAATTCTTTGAATTTCGTGAATTCCGAGAATTCGGTAAATTTCATCAATTCCGTGAATTCCGTGAATTTCATGAATTTCGTGACTTCTGTTAATTCCATGAATCCCATAAATTCCGTGAATTCCATGAATTCTGTAAATTCTATTAATTCCGTGGAATTCTATGAATTCCGTGAGTTCCATGAATTCCGTGAGTTCCATGAATTCCGTGAATTCCATGAATTCTGTAAATTCCATGATTTCCGTGAAATTCCGTGAGTTCCATGCATTTCGTGAATTCCACTAATTTCGTGAATTCCATGACTTCCTTGATAGGCAGGGGAAATTCGCCCGAAAATGGTCGATTTCCATAAAAAAAAAGATAAAGTTTTTTTTTCTTCATAATCATGTCCCTTAAGGCATTAAAAATAAATACCAAAAAAGTTCCCCATCGGATCGACACCGCATACAACCCTGGCCTCGAAAAACATCCCTCAGACGGCTATTAGCGCGCTTAGTTCTCGGCCGATAACTCATAAACGGGTAGTTTTTGGACAAAAATGCATGAAAGAAAATTTTTAGAGCAGAAAATTTCCTTATAGGACCAATACATGTTTTTGTATTACATCAATTTGGAAAGTCATCATTAATTTTTGTTTGAAGTGCACGTACAAGCACTGGGATCTCATTTCCACACTACCTGTAAGGTAGAGTTTTTGGTGCCTTTTTTTTATTGTGATTTGCAAACGAAAGATTAAATTCTTTCACAAATGTAATTTAACATTCCATAGTTAAATATATAACAATTGAAAAATTGCTTTTCCAAGTTTTCTTATAAAACCCATGATTTCTGTTAGAGATTGCTTTACTCAGACCTTAAACTCTTATATTTGAAAATATATCGCATAAAAAGTAAAATTTGGAGTGCCGATAAGAGGCTAGACTCGCGCTAGGCTATCCCTCTCTATCCACTCGTTCTACAGAGTAAGCAGTAAAGATCAGTAAAGATGCTGAAGTACTATGAGGCAGTTGTGTTTTGAAATTCATTCTGGCTTCAATAAGGAAATGTTTTATATGCGACAAAAGTTTGAGTGTAGGTGAGACAGTCGAATTAAAAAGTTCCAGGAAAGTAGAACTGTACCTTCACCGCAAGAAAAATTGTTGAAGAACTTGAAAAATAAAGCTCGTTTTATTTCTGAATGACAACAAAGATTTGAAGATGAAGTATTTGAGACGTACGTTGCTAGAGATGATGCTGACGTGTTAATTGTTCAGACTGCTATAACACAGTCTGATTATAATAAATCTGCTGTCGTCGGGCAAGATGTTAATCTTCTTGTTTTATTAATTGCTCTCTCTCTCCCTCTCCAGCGGAAAAAGATATATTCTTTTTGAAAGAAGGGCAAGGAAATGTTAAATCTCGACATTGTTCGCAACGCTTGCAAAATTGTGGGGTCTTGAAAAACTTCATGGAATCAGTTCTGTTTGCTCATGGATATACTCTTGGAAAAACTTGAAGATATTGTGACGATTTTCAACAACCCTGTTTCGACATATGATGAAGTTGCAGCCGCGGGGGAACGCTTCATTTTGACACTGTATAAGGCCCCATCCTCTGAAATTAGTCTGAATAATTATTGATTCGTTTCTTTTAACGAATCTGTGAGTAAGTCCAGTCATGCTGTCCTTTTGTCTGGACTTCGCTGCTCGTCAACATTCTTATCATGCTTTTCATCAAATTCAAATGTGGAGAGGGATAGAACTTGACCCAGAAGAGTGGGGTTGGAAAAAAAATAGTAACAGCATATCACCCATTTACACAACAGAACCACCAGCTCCAGCAAGCCTGATGAATTTGATTGTTTGCTCATGCAAA